>BLSH010037186.1:9727-37036 GCA_018402905.1 Glandirana rugosa
TTCATAATTAATTGTAATCTCCGGTATCTTGACAAGATTTTAGTAGAAGTTTGACACAGTTTTTTCATATTTATTGGGCCCTCATGGGTATAGTGACAAGACGTTTTACACACATAGTGAAATTTACCATTTTGCAGAACAGTGATATGGGTACTCCCGGGTTATTTATACTTTTTTGACACAGTTTGAAGATGATTTTAGAACAGTTCTATGGCCTCTAATGTTAATTAATACTTTAATACTTTTCAGACCCATTTTGAAGATGATCTCCATTTTTGCATTTTTTATGTTTTTATTTTTTAAAAAATATTTAAAGTTATTTCCCTGTCCCCATTTCTTTGTAGGTCACTTGTCCCACCCTTACCCACATTTCCTGCCTTTTGCAGACCTCTAGGACCTTCCAGGACTATTTTACAACATTTTTTGTCCGGGTCTCCATTGATTTCAATGGGGTCCGGGGTCTGGGACAAAGTTCGGGTTCTGTCCGGACCCGAACCCGGACTTTGTCCCGAAGTTCGGCCGAACCAGCAGAACCCGGACTTCTAGAAGTTCGCTCAACTCTACTTATATATAAAAAACTGTACAGTACTGCTTGGACCTTGAAGAAGGGGAGATACCCCGAAAGCTTGTCCTGAAAAATTTTATGTTAGTGCAAATAAAAAAAGTATCAAGGACAGTACTCAGTTTTCTCTGGCACTATTGCACTAATACGGCTACAATCACTTCAAGCATTATTGAATTTCCGAAATTCCGAATGGCCACTTTTAGGAATTTAAAGGGTGTCAGCCACAATCAGCCGTTTCTTTATTTTAACTGAATCCTAGAGTTACAAAGCTAAAAACTAACCATTTCAACTAGGATTGTATTTTTGCAACATAATTAACCACTTCAGCCCCGGAAGGATTTCCCAGGTTAGGACCAGAGCACTTTTTGCGATTTGGCACTGCGTCGCTTTAACTGACAATTGCGCGGTCGTGCGACGTTGTACCCAATCGCAATTTGTGTCCTTTTTTTCTACAAATAGAGCTTTCTTTTGGTGGTATTTGATCCCCTCTGCGTCATTTCTGATCACCGCTATAAACCAAAGAAGAGTGACGATTTTGCAAAAAAACCCAAATTTCTTACTTTTTGCTAAAATACAAATCCAAAAAAAAACAAAACATTTTTTTTCCATCGGTTTTGGCCGATTTATATTCTTCCTCATATTTTTGGTAAAAAAAAATCACAATCTGCATTTATTGATTGGTTTGCGCAAAAGTTGCTGCGTTTACGGACGATGAGAATTCATTTCTGGGGTTTTTATGTTTTTTTTATTTTTTACTAGTAATGTCGGCGATCTTCAATTTTTAGCGGTACTGCGATATTGCAGCGGACATGTCGGACCATTTTGACACTTTTTTGGGACCATTGGCATCTATACAGCGATCAGTGCTATAAAAATGCACTGATTACTGTGTAAATGCCATTGGCAGTGAAGGGGTTAACCTGGAGGGGGCGCTCTAAGGGTTAACTGTGTTCCCTGGGCGTGTTCTAACTGTGTGTGGGCTGCCCTGGCTGGGGAAAGGGGATGATCATGGCTTCCATATACAGGAAGCCTGTGATCATCGCCCTTCCCCCTCTAACAGAACAGAGATCCGTGTTTACATACACGGACCTCCGTTCTTTCACTGCGGGGGGCCATCGTGGGTAGCCGCGGCGATCGAGTCCACCCTACCCGCTCCCCGGACCCCCCGCACACAGTGAGCGCTCGAGCGTGCCTCCGGCAGCGCGCTCACAGCACTAGTTATCGCCGCCGCCGTCGTACGACGGCGCTTTGCGATAACGAGACACTTTGTCGCCGTCAGACTGCGGTCGGCAAGTGGTTAAACATTTCCCTTGGTCTTATATATCACCCACATTTAAACATTACATTTAACAGTATATTGCTTATTTCTTAGATGTTCAGAACTTTCCTGCTTTACAAAGAGGCACAGTAAGGGGGGGAGGGGGTTACAAATGGTGGAATGTCTGTCTCTTTATCTGTTTCCTCTCTTTATTTACACAGACACACACAGAGCATGTAAAGAGAGGGAAGAATCTGCAAATGAAAGCATTCTCATCTGAGTCCCAAATACTTTCTTATATAGGATGACCCTCAAACATTAGTGACAAAACGTATTTTACAAATCATACTAGGCATTTACTATCTCTCTTAAGGTAACCTTGTCATTTTATATAGACAATATAAACAAGTACCATGCCCATTAACTAGCTTCAAACAATACGGACATACACATAACAATCAATCTGAGCGGTCAGCTCATCGTTTTCAATATTCAAAATAGTCTCATTGCTCTGAAACTTCTAAAGTCCAGAGACCAATGTTATTACTATTACAATTAAGGCTTCTTGAAGATACAACAGTTTCATTTGTATATCAGTCTCTTGCCCAATTTATCAAACAAAAACAAAATCGCAAGCCGGTGTCCAGTCGTGGAAATCTGCTTGCACTTGATCACCTAAAGGCACCTCAAATAAGCCAGCTAAGTATCTGATACATTTCCTACGCTTTCTGAATGTACTATGGCTCACAATACAAGAATACAAAATTAAACCCAGCACAAACAGTCTAACACAATTCTGCATCATTTCTGTATCTCTTATTTGCACAAATCGACCCCACTTACTCCTGGTACCAAATCTCTTGTCACGTTTTTGGGGTTGTGTTCGATATGTGCAAAGAGAGATCACACAAATACTTAAAAGTATAACATTTATTAAAAGTAATGACAGATACAGATAAAGATAAAGAAAATATCAAGAATACTTAACTAAAGGTGCTTGTTTCCTGCCATGGGTCCCTTTCATGGCACAGGTGACCGGGACCAGACACTGGCCTCATGGCCGTTCTGGGTGAGACTAACTCGTATAGGTTTTGGCTGTGGTAATATAGAACTTGTATAAGTAAAAAGACCACCCCCAGCCAACACCCTGGTAAGTAACGATATGACCTTCACATTCCTGAGGAGAGGGGGCTAGCTTGTCCATATAAGGCAGTTCAAATGCCAATAAGTTGAGTCATGCAAGGTAACCAGGAAATTAGAGGCTATAATAGATATTTGTGAGGCCAACCTTAATAAGGAATATGAAATATGCAATTTCCCCAACAACAGTTAAGCAGGCTCTGATGGGGAATTTGATTTGATTAGAGTTCCATCTCTTGTTCTGACTCCTGCACAGGTTCGCTTTGGTTGACCTTTTCTTCTGGTTTGCTTGGCATATTCACTTCACAGCTTTCAAGGATCAGTGTTTCTGGTGATGGACTCTCATCAAAATAAACACTATGGCTTATTGTCACTTTGCCCCTCTTTGGGTGTAGGATTCTGTAATCCTTATTTTGCTCACTGTAACCTGCTAGAATGCCTTCTATGACTCTATTCACCCGCTTGGATTGCTTCTCACTTGGAATATAGGCATATGCTTTACATCCAAACACTCTGATGTAGGCTTTGATCCATGCCACATTTCAAATGTAGTAATTTCAATGGCTTTTGAGGGAAGTCTGTTCTGTAGGTAGGTTGCAGTCATGACTGCTTCTCCCCAGTACCTGTGAGGTAGATTGGCATCCAACAACATGCATCTGGCAATTTCTATTAGGGTGCGATTTTTTCCTTCTGCTACACAGTTTTGTTCAGGAGTGTAAGGTGTGGTTGTCTAGTGTATTATTACTTGTCTCTTCAGGAATTTGCTTATGTATTCTCCACCATTGTCGGTGTGTATTATTCCTGGTTTGCATTGGAATATGTTGCTAGACATGGCAACAAACTCTCAGTTTCTCTGATGTTTCATTCTTGTGTTTCATCAGATAGGTAGTTGTGTACCTGGAATAATCATCAATGAAAGTCAGTAGATATCTGTTCCCGCCTGATGTGGGAGTTTTCATTGGACCACATACGTGTATGAGCTGCAGGGGGTGGGTGGTTTTTCGTTGAGATGCCTGTGTAAGGGGAGCACGTGTGGCTTTAGCTTCAATGCAGCACTCGCATTTCATGAGCACTTTGCAAGGTGCTATTGTCAAATCTAATAAGCTTCTCTTTATAATGTCCTGTATAGCTTCTGGACTTCTGTGAACCAGCTGACTGTGCCAAAGTGAATACATTTGCTGTGTAGGTCATTAGAGACTATATTGGTTTGATGGTCTGTGGTGATGAGCTTGTAGCATCCAGTTCTCCTTTTGCGAGGAGTTGCTTATTATTGTGAATTGTGCATTCATCACCCTGGAACGTAACTGTGAGACTTTTCACTGATAGCAGTTCAGGAAGCCCTGGCCTTTACCTTCGGAATTGATGCTTTTGCCGTTTGCTAGGAATACTGTCTTTTGCACTGTAATCAATGCTTGTGAAGAAGGTCTCATCACTAGTCATGTGCTTTGTCGCTCCTGAGTCTATACACCAGCCACGTGGCTTGCTGCTCTGTATCACTTTAAAGGTGCCACTCCATGAAGTGTCCGCAGTTTCTTTTGTGGCTGTTTTGACTCTTTATTTTGTGAATAGCTCTAGCTTTCACTGCTCCGCTTTCCAGATAGAACAGTTTTTTTATATTGACCGGTCCTTTTACAGCGAAAAAAGGCTCTGCTTTCTTTGTTGTGCTTTATGCTTTTCAGACATCCCAACCTGCAAAAACGAATTTCAGGGAGGTGGCAAACTCATTTCAGGCAGGTGACGCTTTGCGCTGGTGCTGACCCCCCCCCCCCCCAATTAAATGCAGCCTTACCAGAGCCAATTAGATGCAGCCAGTGCCAATAAAATGCAGCCTGATAAGTGCCAGTGAAATGCAGCTATACCAGTGCCAATTAAATGCAGCCTTACCTGTGCCCATGAAGTGCAGCCTAACCAGCGCCCATGAAGTGCAGCCTAACCAGCGCCCATGAAGTGCAGCCTAACCAGTGCCCATGAAGTGCAGCCTAACCAATGCCCATGAAGTGAAGCCTGATCACAGAGCTCTGTCATTATTCAAATATCCCTGTGGCAACTGTAACAAAGTCCTGCCTCCTATGATACACGTCACACTGATTCAACGTTCTAGGAGGCGGGACTTTGTTACAGTCCTCCAGCTCACACAGACGGGGACGACATCACCTCCGCCTGTCACTCAGCCACAGACAGAAGACAGAGCAGCCCGAGCGGCTGCCATGGCCATACTTTATTCAGCCGCTAGGGCTGCTCTGTCTTCTGTCTGTTGCGGAGTGACAGGCCCAGCCGGGAGATCACCCGACGCTCGCGGGTGTCCGTGAGCTCGCGGCAAAATGTGGGGGACTCCCGCAAGTCGCTGGAGACTTGAGATGTCTGGGCTTTGTACATATTAAGAGCTTAGTCATCATGGTGTGTATTTTCTTTTCTTCTGTCATATTCATCGATTAACTTGCCTTTGACATATTCCAGTATCAGTTCCTGCTCGGGTCTGGTTTCTAAAGCATTAATAAGAGCAGTAGATGTCTCTGGAAGTCTGCAGAGGAGCAGGGTAGCAATATGGTTATCTTAGTTATCCTCTCCGATGGTGCACAGCTGTTCTATGATCTCTAGCATAGCATTCACGTGATCACACATTTGCTGGCCTTCTTCTAGTCTCATTTTATATCATTTTCTTAGTAGAATGAGCTTGCTGTTTAGACTTGAGCGCGCATGCAGTTTCTGTAATGAAGTCCACATACCTTTGACCGTTTTCTTTGTTCTTATGTGGATAAGCTGGCCATCTTCCTCTAATCAGCTTACGATTGCTTTTGCCTGCCTATATTTTCTGTCCCAGTCCTCCATCTCTCCATTTGTGGGTCATTCTGTATTCAACACTTGCCACAAGTCATCCTTGCTAAAAAGCATTTGTAGCTTAAATTTCCACAGCTGGTAACTGGCATTGTTCTGCTTTGCTATTGCAAACTTCACATCTGAACCACTTGCCATCTTTCAGTGACTTGCATACAGTACTCTGACTCACGGTACTCATTGAGTTGCAGAATTCTCTTTCCAGTGCCCTGGCTGCCTGGTGCCCATAACCTATTGTGTAGAGTATTGAATATAGAATAACACATCATAAGACTGCAGTGTCACCTGCTGGTAAAGAAAGGTAGAATGCGTATATATATATATATATATATATATATATGTATATATATATTTCACAGTACATTACAAGCTATTGCTTTTTCCAATACTCAGCACAGAGGAACAAACAGTGATTTCTTCAGAATAAGAAAAGGTAGGAATCTGCAACAAAGGTTGTTACAATCCTTGCAATGTACATAGATCACCCAGGGGGGAATGTTTTTTTTTCTCAGCAAATGTGGAGTTACGCTTTCACAATTTTTTTTTTACAATGCTGTTGAGGAGGGGGTGGATGAAATTTCAGGGGCTAAAGTTTAGGGGGTTAGACCCCTAACATCTCATCTTTAAAACAGAGAAAGGAATTTAGGACTCAGATTCAATTCCTTTCTCTATAGCCTCAGTTGCACTGAAGATGAACAGGAGACTGAACATAAACTACAGCATAGTAAACTATGTACTATGCTAAGTTATCAATTGACACAGGAGCGATCCATACCAATAGCTCACTGTGTCCAACTCAGAAAAAGAAGGGGCCGGTAAATGACATTTACCAGCCCCTTCTCCCACTCTCCATCTGCCTGTGTGCCCGCAGCAGCCGGCAGGAGAGGGAAGCTGGCTGCACTGTAGGGGGATGAGGGGGGCTTGGGCACACTGGGGGAATCATATATGGGCTGAACAAGGAGGGGGATCGGTGTGGCGGGGGGCGCAGTTACAGAACAATGCACTGTGTCTTTGTTTCTCCCTCCAACAGCTAAAAGCCAATGGGAAGGGGAGGGCGAGAAACTGGCTTTAAGCTGCTGGAGGGAGAAACACAGACAAAGTGCATTGCTCTGTAATTGTCCCCCACTGCACCATACTGATCCCCTTGCTGTCCTAGCCCCACCTTGTGCAAAGTTTGGTTAACTGTAGCATCCAATCAGATGTCGTCATTCAGTGTTTAACTGCATTGTATTATTTTTTTACTGTATTATTGAATGAACCGTTTCCTCTGTTAGAAATTACTGCAAAGCAGAAAGTGAATCCCACCAAATGGAACCAGCCAGTTTGTGCAAACAGTGTTCCTGGGCATGGTCCCTCTGAGGTTTTCGCTCAAGCATTGCAATAGGGTATCTGGTGTTGCTGTATAGCCACTGAAGGCTGCACAGAGAGAGTACATTGTAAAGTCTTTACACATGACAAAAGATTGGATGTAATCCCTCCTATCCACCATGGATGTTGCCATCCTAGCCTTTTTTTTTAGATCTGCAGGTGCTGTACACATGATCAGCTATGACACCAGCCATTTCAGGTATCTGCTAAGAGCCAACCTCATTCAATGCCTAGATTCTTATGAATAGGATAGAAATGACAAAAAAAGAAACACGGTAAAAGAACATAAGGAAGATGATTACTGCACGTATGTGGATTATCATTTCACACAAGCAGACTGCTAACTAACTGGGGGGAAGTTCAAAACTAATCTTAGAAAGTATTATTTTACTGAAATAGTGGTTGATGATTGGAATAAACTACCAACAGAGGTTGTGAGACAGTCAACAGTAAATGGCTTCAAACATGCTTGGGATAAACATAAATCCATAGTCAGACAACAAGGTTAATGTAAAAAAAATAAAAAATAAAATAAAAAATAAAAAAATAAAAAGGGGCAGACTCGATGGACTACTCAGTCTTTTTCTGCCGTCGCTTTTCTATGTTTCTATGTTTCTATGCTGTATGAAAACATGAATGTTATAGTTTTGGGTACTTTTAAAAATAAATATGAAAGGAAAGCTTTTAAACAAAGAATGATCATTTTATTTGACCCAAATGATAATGGACTAAATGTAAACCTCAGTTTTCTAAATCACTGTCAAACATTTTGTTTTGACCACGCTCACCTCTGTGACTCCACCCCCCCCCCCTTTCCCCCATTTCATAACCTATCCCTGTCCTTATCCCACCAAACTATTCCACTTTAATTGCCATTGCATGTGTGTGTGTTATTTTTTCCCCCAGAGTGTACTGAATATTTTGCTATAACTTTGTGTACTCAGTACTATTTGGACCTTAGAAAGAGGGAGTAAATCTTTCAAGCACATTACTTGCCTGCCATGTTTCCTTTGGGTACTCTGGTTCCCCCCCCCCACACACTCCAAAGACATGGTAGGTTAATTAACTCCCTTCTAAATTGGCCCTAGAATGTGTATGTTTAAATGTAAGCTAGGCACCATAGATTGTAAGCTCACTATGGTTGGTGTCATCTGTTGCAATAAAACACGGGGAGACACCATGTTTTACCACACTGCCACGGCTATCCCTCCCTAGCCTACCAAAGTGCTCTGTCCTGCCACTATGGAGTGACAGCAGGACAAAGCAGTCATGCTGGTGTGCCGATCCGTGCACTGTCATGGATAGGATGGTGTCATCCCTCTGGTGGGTGTTATAGCAACACCACTGCCCCCAGAATGATAACATGTTAAAGGTAAGATAATTATATAACATAGCAGTATTTTCCAAAACTACAGGATATTATAACACGATAGAGCGAACAGATTATGACTTCAAGGGGTAGACCATGACAATAAAGTAACAAATATAACCATTACTGTACAGTATATATATATCTTGTGGCTGTAGTTTCGGAGCAGTGATTGTGCCCCGCACCCAGGCTGGGACTTTTAGTCCCCCATCCATCTGCCACCGAGGTTCCCAGCCAAGAAAAGTGGCAGCCTTAGTGTGCAGCTCTGGCCCCACCCCTCATTTGCATACATGAGATTCCCAGACTTGTCCTCCCTTCTCTGGCTTGGGTGACCCTCTGATTGGCTTGTGTCATGTGGGTTATGTGCTTAGTAGCTGTGTGAGTATAGCAGAAAGTAGGCTGTGCTCTATTGAGTTATGTTGTCACCAGTCCAGTATGGGGGTACTGCACCATTCTCGTGGGCTCTGAGTGGCCTGTCTGTGCTAATCCCAGGTGCCTGGGAGCTGTGGCTGATAAACCAGGGGGAGGACCCAGCCGGTGAGTACACAGGGTATGCCACATATGCTGTCATGGATGGGATGGTGTCACCCTGGTGTGGTCCGCACCCCCCACACCCCCATAGCAGCACCACTGCTTGAGGGCAGGGACTGATGTGAATGTACAATATATATGTAGCCATACCCCCGTAGGGGTTGCTGAAAGTAGTGGTTCACCTGTCACCCTGCCCAGCCAGACATCCATCTCTCAGTCACTCAGACATAGAACAGTCCATTGCTTTGTTTTGGTTTTTTTTTTTGTTTTTTATTGAGGGGTATTGAACTTGGATAGGGATTTGGGAATTATGGGATGCCCAAGAACATTCAGCGCAAATTTGCTTAGGACTCATATACACTTCTCTCTTCTCTGCAGCACAAACATTTGCTGCTTTCTGTTCCTCCTCCATCACAAACACTTGCTGTAGACTGTTACCCTTTCTCCAGCACTTCCCTTGCTATAGACTATCACTTCTCCAGGCTAGCTAGCTCCAGATGACTAGGACTGACACACTAACTGAGCCAGCCCAGATAACAAAAGATAACTTGCCACAAATTTGTGGCAGTGTTGAATTGTAAGTCTGTTAACTTGCTGCACATTTTCACTAGCAAGTTGTACCCTTGCAGAGCACTTGAATCACAAGTTCTAGTTGATACTTTTCTAATATGTAGCAAATTTGCGTGGCAAGACTCTAACAAGAGCAAAGTTGCAGCGGAGAGTCTACAGCAAGAGCTTGGAAAGTCACAGTGACTCCTGTAGTGGGATAAGTTGATCTGTAGTCATGCAGTGCAGACTTGCTGCAATTGTGCAACAAACTTGTGAAGCCTGGCAAGTCTAGCAATAGCTTAGAAAGTCATTTTAAACTTGCAGCTCAATTGCTTGCTATCTGAGAGGCCTCAGTGGATTGCCTTTTGTGGGCAGAGGCCTTGGGCCTCTTTTGTGTAGAAAAGTTCAGGTGCTAGCTGTCCTCTATTCAGCTACCACTCCCAAATAGCTCTCTTCAGGCCCTGCCAGCCAGCATGGCTTCAATGACCTCTCTCCACTGCCCTTTCCACAGTCCTCACCTCTGGTTCTGCACTCATCTCTCAAATTGCAATCTCCCAGTTCTCTCAGGTGTGCCCCCCTAGTCGTCCTGACTGTGCTCACTCACCAGTCCTCCTGGCTGTGACTAGTAGTCCTCCTGGAGGCTCTTAAAGTGTTCTCTCTCATGTGCCTCTCCTTCCAGGATCTCTTGCACCTCCCAGATGCACCCGAGCCCCAGCCCAGGGTCCACTCCCCCCAGAATGGGGGAGCTCCCCGTGGGCCCGACAGATTCCACAGTCTCTTACTCCATCTCTTCCACCCAACTACTTCTCCCCCAGCTGAGCTGACCCCAGGTATTTAATGAGGCCTGCCCCCTGATACTCCAAGTTGGGGATTGGTCAAGGCTCTTTAAGATACCCCAGGCAGCTCCATCTCTCTTCTCCACCTTTCTTTCTAGCACCTTCTGGAAGAAAAGGGGAGGTAACAAAGAAGTGACACACCTTTTGAGTCACCAGCTGCTATCCTGAGCCACTCCCAGCCCACAATCAAAACAAACAGGCCTAGCAACCAGCTAGGTCTGCCTAAATGTACCTACACTGCCAGAGAAAAACCTCACTCTAGCACCTCACTACCTAGAGGGTGATACATGTATGTAAAGCGCTGTGTAAATGGGCGGTGCTATTTAAGTACCTGTAATGAATAAAATAAAGCTTGTCCTGAAAATTTGAATGATGGAGCAAGTAGAAAAATATCACGGACAGAATTCTTTTTTTTTTGTTAAGAACTGGCACGAGCACACTGGCAGCTGTGACAGTTATCTCCAGAGGCATGTCTTGAATGTTGCATGCACTAGTAGGCAGAATGTAAATAACACTGCACAAAACAACTTTGACATGTATATTTAAGGATTTAATAACATTTACTGAATGTTTCTAACATGGTGGGTTGAGTTCTGCTGTAAGATGGTGCTTACTAATTCTTTCAGACGTAAAGCTCGACGAAAGTTTGAAAAGAGAAAAATGTAAAAAGTTGATACTAATTAGGAGAGTTTTTCTACAGCGTTAATTGGTTGGACTCTGAAGTGATACTTTAAGGATCCTACTGTGCAAATTAATAAAGCCAAAGTGCCAGGATACAATTTTGAAGGAGATTCATTGCAAGCCTTTATGCTGTAATTAAAATTGGCTGTACCTGGGGAAACCTGTCATCTGTTCAAATGAAAAAGTAAGATACTGTATCTACAGAATAATATTCTGTAGATTTCTTACCACATTTGAATTAAAACTAAATGTTTTGATCTTGTTTTTTTAACATTGTTAGTGCTAACCCCAACTACATTTCTTATTTTTGGTAGCGTGAATTCCTACCTACTGATTTTCTCATTGTATAACAAAAATATTAAAAGAAAAACTTCAGATTCAGCCAGAATGGCAATATATATTTACATGATCATACTTTAACCACTTGCTTACTGGGCACTTAAACCCCCCTCCTGCCCAGACCAATTTTCGGCTTTCAGCGCTGTCGCATTTTGAATGACAATTGCGCAGTTGTGCGACATTGTACCCAAACAAAATATTTATCATTTTTTTCCCACAAACAGAGCTTTCTTTTGGTGGTATTTGATCACCTCTGCGGTTTTTATTTTTTGTGCTATTAACAAAGAAAAGCGGTGATTTAAAAAAAAATATATATTTTTTACTTTTTGCTATAATAAATATCCCAAAAAAATAAAAATAAATAAATATTCATCAGTTTTGGCCGATATGTATTCTTCTACATATTTTTGGTAAAAAAAAAATCGCAATCAGCGTATATTGATGCGTAAAAGTTATCGCATCTACAAACTATGGGAATTGATTTATGGCGTTTTATGTATTTATTAATTTTTTTACTAGTAATGGCGGCAATCTGCAATTTTTATCAGGACTGCGATATTGCAGCGGACATGTTGGACATTTTTGACACTTTTTTGGGGCCAATGACATTTATATAGCACTCAGAAATTTAAATAGCCACTTATTACTGTATAAATGTCATTGGCAGTGAAGGGGTTAACACTTAGGGGGCAGTGAAGGGGTTAACTGTGTTCCCTCAGCGTGTTCCCGATCACAGGGATCAGTAGATCTGTTATGTCCCCCCTCACAGAACGGAGAACCGCCGTTTTTACATGGGCGGTTCCCCGTTCTGCCACTCTAACAGAGGATCGCGGGTCTCCTGCGGACATCAAGTCCGCCCGACCCGCGGGCACGCCCACGCAGCGCTCGGTGGCTGTGAGAGCGTGCCGCCGCCGGCTGGGTGTGCTTGCGGGGAGCGGGAAAAGGGGCGGACATCCATGTACGTCCCCCCCGGCAAGTCAGATCTGTCTTTCGGCTATAGCATGGATCTGGACTGGTTAAAGTAGAAATAACAGCATTTTTTTCACTTTGGATAGCATAAAGGAGGCTTAAAACCTCTGTCAGGGTTTTTTTTTTTTCGCCCTCTGTGTGCCATTGGGGAGATTTCCCTTCCCTTCCTGTCCCATAGCCAAAACAGGAAGTGTGAGGAAATCTCTCCAAAATGAGGTAATCCCTTGTTGTTACCAGAACTAGTATCCCAGTTGGAACATTTCCCCTCTACAGTATTCCCATTCTAAGATGACCTCAATTTTAGGATTTTCTTATACTTTCACTTTCAATGATTAGAGTAAACAAGACAAATAATATGTGCAGATATGTTGTGTTAGAACTTCCTTTGTACCAGATGAAAACTGATAACTTCAATTATCTCAAGGATAGGGGGAAATCTGTTAAATTTTTAAACTCTAGTATCCTCAGCATCCTGGTTACTATGCTTGCAATATCCACACTGCCATCTAGTAGCTGAAAAAGAGAAGCACAATGTTATCTCTCGCCTTGCTTCAAGTATTTGGGGTTAATGGTGCAGTATCCTATGTGTATTAGGGTATAGTCGGCTAAATTTTTCAGCATAAGGTGTGGTATTCTGAGTTAATGGGTGATAGGAAATGTTGGATGTATTTTCTTGAGTGGCAACAGCAGCAGGAACACACCAGGGTGTGTGGTGCTGTGTGCTGAATATAATTGTGATGCATAGTTGTTGTATTGGGGTGCAATGTGAGGTGTTCTTCTTGAGGCAAGTAATATTGTATATTGAGGATAAATGATGCTTTTGAATTGAAGGGTAGGGTGGCCACGTGGTCCCCCCCCCCCCCCATCACAAGTGTTGTCCTAAGCCAAAGTATAACTGTAACTGTATATCCAAAAATCCACAAAAAAAAGTGTTATATACTAATAAGAGTAATAAGTCCACATGTGTTTAGTGTCAATTTGAATCCAAATCACAGCTGCTCTGGAAAAAAAAATCAGGGTTCATCCACTCCACTGTGCTCTTAATGCACACACTGCACTCACCAAGTAATGTTGGCTTCTTGCATAAACAAGAGAGCTTATATAGCTGCTATACCATGTGCTGGGACCCCCACCGGTATTGCACTGTTCCTTTAAGATCCTCTTGCAGTGGCAGAAGATCAACAGTAGGACCATTAAAAAAGGGGAGAGCCTGTCATGTTGTATATTTCTTAAGTCCAATTTTCAAATAGTAATGCATTTACATTTATTTAAAGAATCAAGATCTCAAAATAGAAACTGAAACCGCCGCTATGCTCTCCAGCATGTGTTCTATGGAAGCAAAAGTGATGCCACCAGAAGCCCGCCCTACGCATTTTGTCATCTATGTGCAACGTTCTCAGAAGCAAGAAAATAGATGACGAATAGTCATACATAGATGAAGAAATGTGTAGAGAGGAGCTTCTCAAATCTGGAACTACTCTCTCCATCCTTGGGGGGGGGGTGTTGTATAGGTAAACCCGCGCTTCAATATCAATTCAATAATACTGTCCCGTGTCATCAGTCCCTTTCTTTTAAATTCTAACCGATTCTTTTGACCCTTAATGAATGTGAGGGTCAAATTAAAGCTTTTTATTGCAATCCAGGTGTCCGTGTTTTCTTCCTTTTACACTTTGCTCTTCCCCTCCAGAAGTTATGTATACATTAAAAAAAAGGAAATAAATGAGAAAAAAAAAAACTATATAGTGTAATATGTTTTAAAGCAAGCCTCAATATACAGATAAGTGATTGTGATCACATTTATTTTGCCAACACGATTGCCTTTAGGGAACCTGGAAGGAAAGAGCTATAAGGGAGCCATCCTCGAAGAGTGAACCTCTACAGGTCCAATTCTTAAGCACTCCCATGGGCCATGGGCACCAACTGAGCTGGGCTCAAAGGGGTTAACAGTGTACATGCATCCACGCTACATTACACTGCTAATTACTAATGCACTTCTGAAAATCACACCACCCCTTCCCCTTTCATTCAAAACTTTTTTGCATTAATGTAGCTACCTTATAATGTTGGATAAAGGTGGGGTTAATCTGCTGCTAATATGTAAAGACTTAACATTTTATAATTACTAACCGACCCCCTGCCAAAAAAACACACCCACATTTTGCACCTCTTACAGCTACCATTACACGTTTTAGATTTCAATTTTTTCGTTTGCTTATACGCAGAATTTCAGCATTTAAAGGACCCATTTCATCTAAAATTAGCCCTGCATGACATAAAATCCCATGTCAGCATTGGCTTCAGAGGTACTCCACAATGCACACTAGGAAAGCTGAAAGAATGAATTACATCACAAAAGGTTGCTGCTTGGTAAACACGAGTACAAAAAATGTGCAAAATATTTAAACATGAGGGCGAATGCGTGGAGCTTTCCAAGATGGCCACTTGAGCTGAAAGCTCTGTCCTGAGCTAGCTGATGTCCCCCAGCCACAGCACCCACAGTCCTCAGTTTACCCTGTTTCTGGTGGAGAGTGGTCAGGGAAGCTTCCCAGCACTGATTCATGCCCAGAGGAGCAGAGCCCACTCCTGGCTGCCACCAGTGGAGCTGGTATAGGCAGAGAACCCCAGGATGGTGCCTGGACCATCTCTCTGTATCCATGAGGCCTGGTTCCCAGCCCCATGGTGGAAGATGGGGGGAGCATTTGGAGCTGCATCACACCCACGGCTCGTACACCTGCCTCTGCTGGAGACTCCACAGCTTCTACTGCCTCATAGTCCTTCATAGAGTGGGCAATGGATGATCTAGTATTTCCTCAGCCTCAAAGCCCAGCTCTCCCAGATCAAGCGGTTGGCTTGCCTTCCCCTGATTTTGTGGATGTGCACTATTTCCCAAATTTTTTGACCTGCTGGACTAAGGACTAAGTAGAATAGCCTCCCAGATTCATGCTGATATTAAGGCTGATCTGCAGGGCCTCGGTTCACACATTGAAACTAATAAGCACGAGCTTGACCTGATTGTATCATGGACAAACCAAAATTCTGCCTGCATTCAGACTCTCCAAGAACAATTGGAGGCGGCGTTGGCAAAAACTGATGATCTAGAGAACCTCTCTAGGTGCTACAATTACAGAATCAGGGGGCTTCCTGAATCAAAGACACCCCTGCTGCGGTTCACACATTTTTGAGAGAGCTATTGCCTGACCTTCCTGAACATAGGCTGGAAGTGGACAGAGCTCACAAAGCCTTGCAGCCCCCCATTCGTATGATTTGCCTAGGGACATTATTGTGAACCCTCATTATTACAAGTTAAATGAGGCTATAATGAAATGTTCCAGGGATTCCCCTTCCTTGGCAATCCAGGGTCATGAGGTTCAGACGTTCACCGATCTATCACCATATACCATTCAGAGGCAACAGGCCCTCAAACCCCTGCTGCTGGCACTCACGAAGAAAGGAATCAAGTATTGTTGGGCCTTCCCTTTCCATCTATCATTTACCTTCCAGAATAAGTCCTATGCTTTCTCCTCCTTTGCAGAGCGGCAATGTCTGCTGTTACAGTTGGCAATAAATGCTCAGGAACCCTTGGCCTCTTGGGTCTGGTACATCCAATCACACCCTCCTGCCACACCCTATTTCACCCCTGTGGCAGAAGGCTAAGTTTTTTTGGACCAGGGGCTCTTTGGTTGATATTTGGAGGAAAACCCACCCCACAGGTAGGGACTTTACTCATTATTCTGCCCCACATGCCACCTACACCAGAATTGATCATATGTTTGTTTCCAGTGGAAGCGTACCACTTGTACTCAAGACTCACATTAGGGAGACAGCCTGGTCTGATCATTCTCCGGTGTGTCTCTCTCAGTCTCGGTTTCTTCTGGGGCCCTTATAGTGGGGGCTGAATTAATCGCTTCTTAGTGACCTAGTATGTTGTACAGAAATTGAACAGTCTTTACATGACCCATGCTACCCATGGCAGGGTGTGTTTTCAGCAACGCAAAAGAGTGGACCCTGGGAGTCAGCTAAGCAGCCAGCATAGGACTGATTCAGTCATTCTGACAGTAAATTTTTGCAATGCTCCACCTTAGACTCTTCTCAGCCCTAGTTAAATTAAAGTGGCTCTAAAGGCAGAAGGTTTTTACCTTAATGCATTAAGATATAACCTTCTGTGCGCAGCAGCCCCCTCAGCGCCATTGGCTCCCGCTGCTGACAAAGTTAGTGAGCCGATGAGGAGAGAGAGGAGGTAGGGCATAGCCACAGCTCTATGTCTGAATGGAGACACAGAACAGTAGCTCGGCTCGGGTGCCTCCATAGCAAGCTGTTTGCTGTGGGGGCAATCGACAGGAGGGAAGAGCCAGGAACGCCGGCAAGGGACCCGAGAAGAAGAGGATCTGGGCTGCTCTGTGTAAATCCACTGCATAGAGCAGGTAAGTATGGCATGTTTGTTTTTTTAAAACAAACAAAAAACAAGATTTTAGTATCACTTTTCGCTAACTTAAGAGATAGGGCTAGTCGATTCAATCTTAGAGAGCGGCTCACGATTAGGCCTGCGTTTATGTGCTTTAAAAAGGGATTGCAATCCAGAGTCCAATCTCCCCAGGTCTATGCGATGCGCTCTCTTAATCTGGGTGCAAATTTGGATAATCTTCCCTTGAAAGGTGGCTGTATTGGCCGCCCATAACATAGGAGCGCCGCCCCCTAGGCAAAAGGGACATGTGGTACTGGGTGGGTCTGCAGAGCAGGGCAGCTCAGCTGTTCTTGTGTGGTTTTTGCTACAGCTCCACCGGCTCCCCTGGACAAATGTCACAACCAAGCTCCATCTCCCCTGAGGACAGCTGGCTCTGCTGCAGTCTTATCATCTCCACCCGGCTGGCTGACTTTTCTGCAGTGTGAGCGAGGGGACGACGGGGTCTACTGGTGCTAGTGTCCTGTGAGTGGATCATGCCCGGCAGCTCTCAGTGGTTGAGCTGGCTGCAGCCTGGTTTCCTTTCAGCTGTGCACATGTACAATGCATTGTGTAGTATGAGGCAATAGGGGAGCCCCTCTCTCACATCCCCCCTCTCTCTACACCCCTCTCTCTCCCCCACCTCTTCCCTCTTTCTCCCCGTCTCTCTCTACCCCACCTCTTAACCCCTTTTCCCTCTCTCCTCCTCTCTTTCTCCCCCACCTCCACCCCTCTCTCTGATTTCCCCCTCTCTCACTCCTCTCTCTCCCCCACCTCTTTCCCCCTCCTCTCTTACCCCCTCTCTCACCCCCTCTCTCTTTCACGCCCTCTCTCTCAGCCCTGCCCCTCTCTCTCACCTCCTCTCTCTTTTACCCCCCTCTCTGCCTCTGACCCCCTTCTCTCTCTCACACCCCTCTCTCTCTCTCTCCTCTTTCTCACCCCCCCCTCTCTCTCGCACCCCCACCTCTGAAGAGGTTGAGCTCTAATAGGAAGGGGTGGAGTTTACAGATTAAGGGTGGAGTTTACAGATGAAGGGGTGGATCTTAAACAGGAAGGACTTGGACAAAGTTAGATGGGGTGCTCAATTTTAGATTTACCTAGGTCAGCACAAAACAAAAATACACCACTGAGGTCAGCAAGAGGGTATATCTATACCACCCAAATTCCCTTATATGCTCGCTTGGAACATGGACCTTGGGGAAAGACAGAGATCTGGATCTATGGCATAAGTGTTTTTTAAGATCATATACTGGTACCCTGAACGTTGCTTTGATGGAGGCTAATCTGAAGGTACGCACCCCTTGGTACTTGGTCCAAATTCGTCTAACGAAAATGTATTCCTCTGTATCCCCTCTTTGTTTATGAGGGTGCCACTTGTGAGAGTACCATGTTTGGTGGGAATGCCCCTGGATTCATAGCTTCTGGAACGGAATCTTTGCCTTGGTGCACAGAGTCACAGGAGTGTCAGTTCCTCAGAAGCCCCACACTGCCCTTCTTAATTCTCCGGTGGATGGTATCCCTAGCCACCTCCAATGTCTGATCCTTTTTATCTAACTGATGACTAAAATGACTACCACTAAATCCTGGAAGCAACCTACCATGTCTCTGGCCCAGGCAAAGAAGAAAGGCACATGACTTATGTTGCATGAGAATATTGTCAGTGTTTTACAAGATATGCTCAAAAAATATGAAAAGAACTGGGAACAGTGGGCTAACTATATGCATGTCTCATTTGTAAATTATAAGTATCTCCTTTAGTCTCCAACCAGACCTCCTTCTCTCCTCCTTTTTCCCTCTTTTTGTTTTCTCTGTCTCTTGGACCACCCTGGCACTCTGGATCTTTGAATGTTCTTTAGGCTGGCTGTTGCTGGACGTGTGGTCTCTCCTGATTGTACATGTGTCTAATACTTGCTTTGGGAAGTGGGTTTTCTGGATGTTTTGAGTTAGTGAATGGCTCATATCCCCGAATAACTTTATACTGTATTCTGTTATTTTTGATTTTGTAGACTGGGAACAATTAACCCCTTTTCTCATTCTTTTTGTTTGATAATGACGATTAATGCCATTTTGTACTATTGTTGGCTTGGCATTTATACGAAATCAATAGAAAAAAATTAAAAGTAAAACAACTAAACATATGAAGTGCTACTCCAGAAGGAGCCCCTGTAGATTTTACTGGGTCTTTCCTAACTCAGTGCAGAGGCAGCCGGGCACATAGCAACAGTCCTTTCACTCTGGCTCATTGAACAGTCTAAGGGTTTAGGTTGTATTTTACTGCTTGTAAAAACCTGGGAGGAGACTAGGGGTGATGGGAGATATTCCAAAATGTTGGAGCACAGTTCTGCAGAGGACACTTCTATCAGTAACAGAAACACAAGTACAACTAGACTGGAAGAGTCTATAGGTTCATGGCTGGGGGCCATGAAGTAGCTTTAGAACAGGTACAGCTAGAAATATTCATGGCTGGGGACCATGAAGTAGCTTTAAGGTGCAGCACAGAAAGGAGGCTCTACTCACAGAATCCTGGGATAAGATCAGTCCATAGGTACATCCTCTTGTAAAGTAATCTAGCATCCAGTCCAAGGGGAAAACCGCCCCCTCCTCTCTGCTCACTGATCCATTCCCTCAGGAGGGAAAAAGACAATCTCCTCAGGGCTCCCACACTATTTAGAAGTATCCCAGATAACAACTAGGTATACCCCTTAGGGATTGGCTGCTGCTCAATATTCAGTCTGGTCATTTGAACTTTCCCTCCCTAAGCTCTAGAAACTTCTTCTAGCGGCAGGGGGAAGCAACCAAATTCCCAGCCTGTGAGCCCCTGAACAGAGCAGACAAAACAAGTACTGCACCTTTAGTTACAGCAGGAGCCAACCACTAAATTTGCTTAGCAGCCTGACTAGGAGGGTGTCACACATAACAATAACATGTAGTTTGCCATAAAATTATTTAATGCTGTGGTAATGTTTGATTTCTTCATTGATTTCTACACTAAGTACATAAGTGAGCACCAAGGGCATGCAGTAGCATTGCAATGCGATGCCATTCATTTTGAATGGCACCCCAACAAACTTTCGCAATGCAATATTACGCTTTGAGGTACAATGCAAAAATACTGCATGCGCCTTCTTTCTATGATTTGGTGCATTAGGTTGCTCATTCAGATGAATGGGCTGCTTAACATTAAGCACCTGCTCTATTGCATTACAATAGTGTGAGAGGTCCCAAAGTAGTTAAAGGTTTAATTTTGCTCTTTCAGAATGGGTTTTGGTACAACTGTAGTCAGACTGCCATGTCAAAATGTTGGTTTGTCAAATATTTGAAAGGGAATTAATGTTCAAATAAGTATTGTTTTTTGTCTAGGAATCTAAATTCATTTTTTTTTTTTTACATAATCTTTATTTTAAACAAGCAGAAGATATTTGCAAACATACACTGTGATGGTTCATACATAAAGAGCTAGCGGGTTCATCCCGCCTTCCTAGTACACCAGTACTATCCTAATTAATGCTGCATCACTTTGCGAACTATTTATTTCAACAGTGGACTTCCAGGTCAACCCAGGGAGGCGAAACAATGTCGAAGGGCTTAGAGTTTGGCGGGACCCTTATATCCCCTGCCTAGATGCTGGTGTACAATTCACCAGGGTGTGCGTGACCCCATACCGTCCCTACCCGGCGCAGAGTCTACATAGTCCCTCCAGCATACCCACTCCACCGAGGAGGTTGCCTAAAGGGCTGACTGGCCTGGGGCTGCACCCCAGTGATGGGCCTCCTCCCCTCTGCCACTGAGGAGAAGGTCACTACTTACTTTGGGATGAGGGGTCCTCTCCATCCCCATCAGCTCCCTCAAACATAACACATCAATCAATGGTCCTGGCCAACCTCTACGGCCCTGAAGTCCATCTAGCACATGACTTGTTTGCATATTTACATAACTTAACTAAATAGATAAAAATAAGAAGAATCTAAAGAGAAGTGGAGAGAAAGCAGAGAAGAGACTGGGAAAAAAGAAAGGATAGATAATAGAAATCGAGAGGTGTCACACAAAGATATAAGATTCTCTCTTAAGCACCATGCCTGCAACATTCCACCACCGTACAGCTTAAAGGGGGGCCCGTGCCCCCAGACCAGAGTCTCGGGTTATATTTCCAAGGAAATGCACCTCACAAATGGTCGAGGTCTGCGTTCTTTCTATTCCTAAGTGAAGGTTCTGCAAGCTCTAACAGTGCTGTGTCTAGGCTTGAGGGCACCTGAGTTGTGCCTGAGGTGTATTCCTGCCACTGTGCCCATATCTCCTTAAACCTCTCCCCTCTCCCCCTGCATGTGGCTACACACTTCTCAGCCCCCCTTATCTCCTCCACCTTTCGTTCCCATTCATCAGGGTTGGGGAACCGAGTCTGTTTCCAATGAATTGGGATCAGTCGCTTAGCCGCGTTGAGGAGGTGTGGGAGTACTGTGCGTTTATAGCGACATATTACGGTTGGAGGAATATTCAGGAGAAAATGAATGGGGGAAAATGGTATCTCAGTGCCCATTATTTCAGTTATGCAGGAGTGGACCTCTTTCCAAAATGATTGGATTTTAGAGCAATCCCACCATATGTGCAATAGGGTACCTTTTTGTCCACACCCCCTCCAGCAACGGTCTGAGACGGATGAGTATAATTTAGCTAAATTGGCCGGTACCCTGTACCAACGGGTAAGTATTTTATAATTAGTTTCCTGGGTTCTCGTCTCTATCGTGCTAGAGTGGGCCAATTGGTACATGTGTGACAGTTGGGCTTCAGTGAACTCCAACTCCAGATCTCTCTTCCATTCCCTAACGAAGGCTGGTTTAACGTAGGGTCCCACCGGGCCTAAAAGTTTATACAATTCCGAGATCATATGTGGTATGGGTTCATCGTCTACAAAGAGGCGTTCAAACGGTATTAGGGAGTCAAGGTTTCTGATCGGGTGACTCTCAGAGGCGAAAAAGTGGGTGAGTTGAGTATGTCGCCACGAATCCATGGGGAAGCTACCATAATGGTTTCTAAGAGTTGCAAGAGTGTGGAGTTTACCTTTCTCCAGCATCGTGCCACAACAGACGTGTCTGTCCTTGGCCCATTTCCTAAAGAAGCTTTGCTGTTCTCCCGGAATGAACCAACAAAAGCCACCTAACGGGGCCAACGGGGATGTCAGCGGAGCTATGGCGAATAGCCTATTCATTCTATCCCAAATTTGTATCGTCTGTTGCGTGAGGGGAGATGGGCTTTCTGAGAGTCCCCTGCAGTCCCTGGGCAACCAAGGGGCATAAGCCAGATCCCTCCCTGCTAAACATTTCTACAGCTTGACCCACCCCCTGCTGGCCATGTGGAAGCGCCAATTTAGAATTCTTTGTAGGGCAATAGCCCTATAGTAGTGTTTTAAATCTGGAATACCCAGGCCACCTCTCTGTTTAGGGCGTTTCAACACTCGCATAGCGAGTCTGGGCTTCTTGCCATTCCACACGAATCTCGTCAGAAGGCTAGTCACCCCGGAGAAAAAGGAGCCCGGCAATGCAACCAGAACCATCTGCATATAGAAGAGTACCCTCGGGAGCACATTCAACTTGATTATGTTAACATGGCCTAGCCATGTAAAGGGCCTTTTTGTCCAGGTCGCAAGGTCACTTTTGATTTCTGCCAATAGGGTGGGGTAATTATTTTCATACAATGTCTCATACCTATCTGTGAGCTTAATGCATGGATACTTGATAGCGGATTTAGCCCAGGTAAAGGGGAACTCAGTTTGAAGGCTGTTGGCCATTTGACTCGGTATCGAGATTGGTAATATGTCCGACTTCGTATAATTAATTTGGAAGTTAGATAAGTTGCCATATCTTTGGAATTCGGCCATGAGATTTGGCAATGAAATCCGGAGTTCGGAGACATAAAAAAGGATGTTGTCCGCGTAAGCCGATAGTTTATGGTCCGTGTCGCCTACCCATAGCCCCTTAACGTTGGGGTTGGCGTGGGTCGTTCGTAGCAGAGGCTCCAGCATGAGAGAAAAGAGAAGGGGTGACAACGGGCACCCCTGTCTGGTGCCATTTCTAATTGGAAATCTAGGGGAAAGGAATCCGTTTACCTTCACCTGGACCTGTGGCTGTGAGTATAAGGCAAGAATCCATGCCAGCATTCTTGGGCCCAACCCAAGGGACTTTAATACCCCCCATAGGAAAGGCCATCTAAATGAATTTAATGTCATCCTTTCCTCTGACAGCACTTACAAAAAGAAGAATATAAACGATATTAGTTGAAAATGTAGTGAGTTAAATTAAGTTTTGAACTATAATGGTATTATGGTGCTCCTTTGCAGATGGCATGGGGTCTAAGCGTGAGTCGATTTTTTAACCAAAGCTGCTGAAGGTGGAGATGGACAAGAGACCCTAGTGGTCCCAGTTTACTTCTTTGCAAACTGTCAGCAGGTGACAGTCCTCAGGATCACCCCACTAAGAGGGTGGCTAGAGCAGAGAGACTACGGTATGGAGACCATTCACAGGGCTGCAGACAAGGGAGAGCCAGGTACAAGCATTGGTTGTGGCAGGCAACAGGAGGAGAGCAGTCAGGTCAATTCGGGTCAGCAACAGTCAGGAAATCCCACAGGCAAGGATTGTGTCTTTTTGCTGACAATGAGTCCCAGCAGCAGCCACTGCAAAGGCTGCAGCTTAATTACCCTTCCTGGTTTTAGAACATGCCCAGTGTTACGGGTGTAGCACTACCCCAGCAGGAGCCGCTTAATTACTGTGCCCGGGTCTCCCTCTGATTATCCTGCAGCCAGATACACGGTATCTTCACACAGCCAGATACACACGCTATCCAGAGTTCACACAACCAGTATGCTGACTTCTAGGACCAAGAAGGGGATTTTAGTAACACACTCAATATCAGGGATCCCTTTAGGGGGTCTGTACTCACACAAGGTCCTGGGACAGCTGGAAGCCTCCTTCCAAGTGACACTCCATGCCAGTGATACCAGAAAGGATCCGTGGACATCCATCCTCAGTCACCTTGCAGAGAAAATCTGGGTTGTAGCTTTATTGTCTCAGGCCCTCAGATCTGGAATCTGAGGCCGCATGGCTTTCCACACTGGGGAGAGGCAGCCTCCTCCTCCCCACCAGAACCTCTCTCCTCAGAGGTGGGCTGGACTGGAACCCCAAGCCCATGTGCTCTTCCAATATAAATACAGTCACCCTGCATACAATGGGGCACTTCGCCGCTAATTGGCCAAAGCTGTATCTATATCCATGCTCCCATCTGCTGGGTTTCCACCCACTGATCCAATATGCCCTATTACTATTGGGTCAGTGTAGAATCTCCCCAGACAGTATGAATCAGCACCAGAGCACACTGAGCAGTCCTCACTCATCAATCACTGCTCTCTGTTAATCAGACAGCACCTACATTTGCCTGTCTGCCTCCCTGTTAAGCAGAGAAGCCAAAACTATATACACTCTCTAGCACCTACCTAGGAGGGTGCTACATGGGTAACTCTGGAAGTCTTTCTAAAGGTGGCCATACACAGTTGTTTTTTTCATTCACACGGCTAGCTGAATCAAAAAAACTGAGTTGATTTCCACATCTGAACATTCAAGGTGGATGAGGAAATCCTCCATGCTGTGTCATTGTATTCTGCTAGAAGAACTCCCCCACCATCAGAATACACTGATCAGTACTGCAGCCGATCAGCAAGACCCTGCATGAAAAGTGGTGTAGCGCCCTCTGCCTTAGGTAGGTGCTTTAGGTGATGTTAGGAGAGGTAAATTTAAGCAGGCTTAGCTTGTGCTGGGCCTGTTTGTTTTGATTCTGGCTAGGGGAGTGGCTCAGGGAGTGGCTGGTGACTCACAGGCAGTGACACCTCTTAGTTACCTCCACTTTGCCTCTAGAGGGTTCTAGAATAAAGGGTGGGGAAGAGAGGTGGAGCTGCCTGGGGTGCTTGGGGAGCCCTGCCCAATCCCCAATCTGGATTGGCAGGGGGCAGGCCTCCTCAAATACTCAAGGTCAGCCCAGTCAGGGAGGAGATTTCGGGTGGAAGAACTGGGGAATGGAGCACTAGTTGGGGAGACCTTTGAGGGACCCCTCAGTACATCACATGGGGAGTCCTGACCAGGGAGCAGGAGGGAGCAACGGAGTGGTGCTGGCGGGTAAGTCTCCAGGAGGGATCCACCAGGTGTCGGTGAGTGACCCATGGATGCTGCAAAGGCATGCCGGAGCAGATTGGAGAGAGTCTGAGAAGGATGCAGTGTCAGCAGGGACTGTGATGTCACGGACAGTGGAGTTGGGTCACTGCAGCAAGGAGGGTTGGCATGACTGGAAGAGGGACTGACTGGGAGCAGTAGTCCACCGAGGATAGCTAGCACATTTTCATCACCTTTTTGCTACACAAGAGGGGCCCATGGCCCCTGCCTGTAATGGGCAGTTAATTGAGGCCTGGCCAGAGCCAGGGGCAGGCCTTACCATGTGTTAGCTAGACCATAGGAAGTAATGTGCAGGAGAGAGGAAAAGGAGTAAACTGCAAGCAAGAGTGTGCTGGAGGTACAGAGGAGTGTACAGTATCTCACAAAAGTGAGTACACCTCTCACATTTTTGTAAATATATTATTATATATTTTCATGTGACAACACTGAAGAAATTACACTTTGCTACAATGTAAAGTAGTGAGTGTATAGCTTATATAACAGTGTAAATTTGCTGTCCCCTCAAAATAACTCAACACACAGCCATTAAATTGGGCCCAATTAGCAATTTTGCCTCCCCGGTGTCATGTGACTCGTTAGTGTTACAAGGTCTCAGGTGTGAATGGAGAGGCTGTGTGCTAAATTTGGTTTTATCGCTCTCACTCTCTCATACTGGTCACTGGAAGTTCAATGGCACCTCATGGCAAAGAACTCTCTGAAGATGTGAAAAAAAAATAATTATTGCTCTACATAAAGTTGGTCTAGGCTATAAGCAAATTGCCAAGACCCTGAAACTGAGCTGCAGTACGGTGGCCAAGACCATACAGCGGCTTAACAAGACAGGTACCATTTAGACCCTTATCCGAGCACGCAGCCCTGGCATGGCAGAAGGGGGTGGGGATGAGTGAGCCATACCAGCCCACATACCCTCAACATGGGGAGGATGCTTTGGCAAAGAACAAGCATGACCCGCCTGCAGAGGATGCACCATGTCTGCCACCACCACTTTTCACTGAAGACACAGAGGCTGCGTGCCATCTTTTAGTGGCCTGGGAGCGTCTGCCTTTCCTTTGTGGCCTTCCTGACATGATGGGGATTTTTCTTTAATACTGCACTACACTGTATTATGTACCGTACACCCCCAAATGCACTGATATATATAGTGTACACTCAATACACCCCATAATAAAGTTTGCCAAACAGGCGAACGGGCGTTGTTCGAGTCGAACGTAAGTTCAGCCCATCCCTACTGCAGAGGTTGAAGGGGTGGGGGGGTCAGCCTGTCAGTACTCGGACCGTACGCTGCACACTGCATCAAAATGATCTGCATGGCTGTCGTCCCAGAAGGAAGCCTCTTCTAAAGATGATGCACAAGAAAGCCCGCAAACAGTTTGCTGAAGACAAGCAGACTAAGGACATGGATTACTGGAACCATGTCCCGTGGTCTCATGAGACCCAGATAAACTTATTTGGTTTAGATGGTGTCAAGCGTGTGTGGCGGCAACCAGGTGAGGAGAACAAAGACAAGTGTGTCTTGCCTACAGTCGAGCATGGTAGTGGGAGAGTCGTGGTCTAGGGCTGCATGAGTGCTGCCAGCACTGGGGAGCTACAGTTTATTGAGGGAACCATGAATGCCAACATGTACTGTGACATACTGAAGCAGAGCCTGATCCCCTCCCTTCGGAGACTGGGCCGCAGAGCAGTATTCCAACATAACGACCCCAAACACACCTCCAAGATGACCACTGCCTTGCTAAAGAAGCTGAGGGTAAAGGTGATGGACTGGCCAGGCATGTCTCCAGACCTAAACCCTATTGAGCATCTGTGGGGCGTCTTCAAAAGGAAGGTGGAGGAGCGCAAGGTCTCTAACATCCACCAGCTCCGTGATGTCATCATGGAGAAGTGGAAGAGGACTCCAGTGGCAACCTGTGAAGCTCTGGTGAACTCCATGCCCAAGAAGGTTAAGGCAGTGCTGGAAAATAATGATGGCCACTCAAAATATTGACACTTTGGGCCCAATTTGGATATTTTCAATTAGGGGTGTACTCACTTTTGTTGCCAGCAGTTTAGACATTAATGTCTGTGTGTTGAGTTATTTTGAGGGGACAGCAAATTTACACTGTTATACAAGCTGTACACTCACTACTTTACATTGTAGCAAAGCGTCATTTCTTCAGTGTTGTCACATGAAAATATATAGTAAAATACTTACAAAAATGTGAGGAGTGTACTCACTTTTGTG
>BLSH010037186.1:48228-68806 GCA_018402905.1 Glandirana rugosa
AGAATATGTGTAGATACCTGTGTAGAGTGCAGATTGAGGGATGCAGACCAGTCTTACAGTATGTCATGAATAAAACCCACACATGCTTTAAGATAATCAGAAAAAGTGATGGAAGAGCTGGTTAAGCAGCTGGCACTGGCAACGACTGAACAACAGTAGACCCTACAGTGGGCAGTCACAACTCAAAAACAAACTAACCATTTGCTGTCTGAACAAATTGCAGTCCTACAGAATGCAGTGACCCAGCAAGCTGCTGAAAGCATTAAAGAATATCGGATGCTTTATGGGCACATTGCCACTATAGAACAGCTGCCTGAGACAATCTGGATGTGCTGGCCCTTTTTCTGATTGCAGATTCCCAGCAGGCATGTTTGACTTGGCCCTGGAATCAGCATGTGACAACAAGGTGTTGAAGGCTGAAATATTGTCCAGGCTGGGGAATGACTTTTACCTGGAGGGTGAGATGTGTCCATGTCTGACACTTTGACTAGGCTAAACCTGCCTGGGGCAGATGTATGCTCTTATGCACCTTCTTCAAGACTGGCGACTGACTACAACTTAAAATGCTGACCTACAGTAAGACTGCAGAGCAGATCACCCAGAACCATTTTCTGAAGGAACTGTATCGCTGAGTGGCCTAGTCAAAAGTCCCTGGATGAGATGGCCACTGCAGTGGAACAATACAACTGTGCAGAGGGCTTTTTAGGGGGCCCGTCTTCAACAGCTCAAGAGCAAGGAGGTATTCTGTGGCCAAGAGGCGACCACAGATGATGTTAATATGTCTGCCCAGGGAAGTAATATTTTCATCAAAAGAGCCTTACCACCTAACCCTCCCAAGAGACCTGGTAGGTTAATAGAGAACATAGGGAGGTTTGTGTTGGACCTGCCACTAACTGGGTTATGTTGTGCCTAAAGCCTAAAGTGGGATGAGCTAAAGGAATGTGGCTTTAACCATGATGCTCCATTAATATGCATGTGCTATGTACTGCTAAAATTGTAAATCTGTATTTTTTGCACCCCTCAACTCTAGGAGTGTCATTACCCATCTCTGACCCAACAAATTGCTGGAAAAGCTCATACCCACTTCCTGATTGGCCAGGAGGAGAATCAGAGTGAAAATAATGAATATTCATTCACTATTGTCACACAACTGGGTAAGCTCAGTTCGCAGTGCTCTGCATCCTGAGCCCATCCTCTTTTGAAGCTTATTAGAGCCTCTGGCTCTAATTGTGTGCTTCAAAAAAACACCCCCATTGGAATTCATGCATGGGAGCAAGGATGCATGGATGGGGTGGCGGCGCCCTTATTGGATGGGCCGCCCTTGCATACCTGGGTCCTTTTTGCAGGATTAGAATCTGGGGCATATTCCTCTGCTGGAATTTAAGTTTTCCTGGAAAAATGTTCTCAACACTCAGATGAGAACCCACTCTGATCCTCGCCAGGGACTAGGTTGCAGTGTTAGATGGTGAGCCACAGCAATCTGAGGTGGATGTGTGGCTTCCCTATTTTGCGGTCAGGATTCAGCAGCTGTGATACCAGATACATGTAGCTACACACAGAAACTGGGACCAGACCATATATGTATGTTTAAAGTGAGATTTATTTACAGTGAACAATAACCACACACCAACAGAAATAACCATGAGAATGAATGAAAATTAAAACTGAACAACCAAAATGTAGAAACCGAACAACTAAATATACAAATATACAGTATACACAGGAAATATACAGGGCAGGGAGAAAACTGGGGGAGCGAATGTGAAGGAGGGAAACAAGACTGAGAAAGGAACAAGGCAACAGGGTACTGAATACAGGGCAAGATCAAGAGTAAATGGCAACAGAGCTGGCAGCAACACAGCAAAACAGGGCAGGAGCAGCTAAAACATTGAGGCAAGGAGCCATAGCAGAAGTGGAATTTAAGAACCTTCCCAGCAGGTGTGGCCAGGTGAAGCTGATTGCTGGATCCTGCTGACTGCTGGGATACACCTGCTGGTGGACACTGGAACTGCAGCAATCAGGCCAAAGCACCACAGTGCCACCAACAGACAAACTCGATTCTAACATTTGTTGTGAACCAAAGAGCATCACAAAGTGGTTGAACAGCTGGTGGTACCTCAGCAATATAGCCGCAAAGTGTTACATTTGGCTAATGTTGTACTTGGGGGTCAACTTGGGGTGGATAAAACTCAGGAATGCATTTTGCAATGGTTTTATTAACCCTGGGTATACCAGGAAAGCAAAAACGGTGAGTCCTGCCCGTGCTTGTCAAATAACCTCCCCGACATCCCATTTTTGGATTCCTCTGGTACTACATACAATTATCAAAGAACCCTTTGATCACATAGGCATGGATTTGTTGGGCCCATCAGTCAAGGAGGCTAGGAGACACCAATACATTTTAGTGGTTCTTAACTATGCTACCCTATTTCCAGAGGCATTCCATTTAAGCAACACCCTAACAAAGGTTGTTGCACAGAAGTTGTTTCACATGTTCACGATAACGGGGCTGCATTTAGAGATCCTAACAAGTCAAGGCCACCCGTTTGTTTTAGTCTAAGGCAGAGGTAGGCAACTTTAAAAAGGTGGCGATCTACCTGAACAACATAGGAGAAGTCGAAGAACATCGGGCACAATGTCGCCTCCGCACACCTGATTTAAACCTCTAATTGTCGTACTACCGTGTCACAATCACGTGAATTGCATGGCAATCGTGGGTTTAAATCAGATGGCGAGGAGGCAACATATCGCCTCCTCACCACCTGTCAAACACACTCAGATCACTTTTCAGAGAAGCAGCAGTACCTGATGCATTTGTGAATGAGCCCTTAGTTGCATTTGGCAGCGGCACCCTTAGGTGCAACACAATGCTCCCTGCTTTAACCCCTTGTTTGCTGTATTACACAAGTTTGCAGGGCACTTGCAGAGCGGCCTCATTCACTTAAACGGGTCATACTTGGCAGGTGCTACACCCACCAACCATGACAGTTGCGGCTGGGACATGTGTACACTCCTGGTCACTGCAGCTAAAGGAGATGTGGTTGGGGCAAGGGTGGTAAAGACACTTCTTAACTATGGGGTTTTATCACCCCCCCCCCCCCAAACTGCAAATGTAGATTAACCCTTACTGTTCTGAGCCTTCTATAAGGCTGCTTTCACACTGATGTGTTGCGGTTTACCTGTACCGTGGGTGCAGAGCAGTTCATCTCCGACTTTCCTGTGCTAGCTGTGCTTTGCTATAGACTTCTATTATATTCTGCAGGTGTAGCGCTGCCCCCTTGAGGGTTGCTTGTGAAATCAACTCCCCCTTGATCCTCCCCACTTCAAGAGTCCTCCACCACCCCTGACACTCTAGATTCACTCATTTTTTTGCAAAGTTATAAAGTCTTAACACTTTAAATAGTAATAGAGACCACGCCAGAATTTATGTCTAAAGGATTCACTTATATGAACTAGTACTGTAGTTCCCAAAAAATACATTTGTCACTTAAAACAACAGTAGTCGGTTTACTTGACAACAAAGGATATTAAAGTAACAAGTCAGATCAACACTTTTGACCTTAAATCATGAAAGAATAAATATATTCACTACTCCTTTCACTCCTGAATAATAACAACAGGGAAATATATATATATATATATATATATATATATATATATATATATATATATATATATATATATATCTGTTGTTACTTCCTGAAGATATATATATATATATATATATCTTCAGGGAGTCCTCCAACAGAGCTTAATCAAATATAATGTGACAGATGAGACGTAATAAATGCGTACGATGAGTAGGAAATAATCGAAAGGACTCACTCTATTATTGTAACAAATTTAAGCAAATGACTCTCAGATATATTGATATTGCTCAATGGACATTAACCAAAATTATTATAACTTTATAATGATTCAGATGTATGGCAACACAAGCAGAATTAACCACAACAATTGTCTAACTGAATTATCCTGCTCTAATTCAGAGAGTTCCTTTGAAAAATTGACAAAACCTGGTCAAGTGAGAAATGGTAGCTGCAATAGTAAGGATCCTGATAATAAAGTTCAGTCTAGTCTTCTGCCTGCTGGATAATTCTAAAGTTAGGGTACCTGAATTACAGTGTTCACTAATCCTTGTGATAAGGCACAAATAGGCACACTTGATTGAACTTTAGAAGAAAGGCCTTGTAATGACTACTGACTCCAGGATACACTATCTATTACAGGTGGGCCTGTGCACAGGTGATTGTATTCCACTGAAGGGAGCTGAGTCTGTACTGACAGAAGAAGTATAGAAACAACTGAGTATACTCAGAGATAGGCTTCCGCCTGCTCACCATACCGAACAGTTGATCACAGAAAGCGGTCCAGCTGCTCAGGCTATGCTGATGATGCTGGAACTCATGGTATCCACTTGCTCTTTGCTTTGGAGGAAATTGGCTTCCACTGCTCTCCCTGCAGTTCTCTCCGTATCGACCGTCACTCACTCTGCAGACGCTGCTGAATCTGAAACAGACTCAGGTGCTGGTACTCTGGTTCCGCTGGTCACTCTGGAATGAGGTAGCACTGCAGCTCGCTGGGATGCTATGTAAAGTCAGCCTGCTTGATCACTTGACTTAGGCCGCAGGCTGCAATCCTGCTGAAGAAGCACACAGGTCACCACTGGTCGATCATGCTGTCCAAAAAGACTGGAGCCAACTCCTCCCCCCACTTAAATAGGTTCTCCCACAAAGAATCATTCCTCAAACGTGCTTCTTCCTGCAGCACAGCACCCTGGGAAATTGAGTGTTTCTATTGGGACAGATTTCTTCTGTAGTAGTGCAAATCCCACAAGCAATACCTCTCACATGACCATTCTGTTTAGCAATTTCAACACTAGAGGGAAGTCTCCACAACATAAATAAACAGAAAATGTCCCTATGTTAAAGGAGCACTACATGACTCCTGGCTACATTCGTCTATGACTAAGCACTGCAAACCCACAGGAAAGCTGCAGGTACACTGTACTGCAGGCTCGGTGTGGGTAAACCGCAGCACATCAGTGTGAAAGCAGCCCAATACTATTATGCCCAGTGTATTGCTTCACACTGACCTGAAGATCTCTTCTTTCCTGCTGCTGGCACCACTCTGGAGACCGCTAGCCAGGATAAGAGGTGGAGTGCAGTTGATATCACTCCACATGGGACATGATCCAGCATTACAGAGGAGGCATCGACTTATGCGGCTCTTGCTCCCTATTACAGCTCCAACTTTAAAAGTAGTCCCTCTGCATTGCACTCTGTTTGATGCTCTGAGATGACAGGTCAGCAAGTCCAGACCACGATCTACCAGTCACCTGGTTGCGATCTACTGGTAGATCATGATCTAGAGGTTGCTGACCCCCAGTTTAAAGTTTTGAAGGAGCTCTGCAAATTGCTTAAAATTAAGCACTTACGAACTTCAGTGTGTCATCTGCAAACTGACAAGTTAGTGTAATAGTTCCGCAAAGCCTTAAATGGGATGCTCAAGAAAGTGGCTGAAAAAGATGGATGTGATTGGGATTGTTGTTTGCCATATGGGAGGCTCCCCAGGCATCTGAAGGGTTCTCGCCTTTCAACTTGGTTTATGGGTAACATCCCTGTGGACTACAGGATGTAGCTAAAGAACAGGGAACAAGAGACTATGCTATGATAGCGCATGGGTACAAATTATATACAGTAACTCACAAAAGTGAGTACACCCCTTACATTTTTGTAAATATTTTATTATATCTTTTCAAGTGACAACACTGAAGAAATGACACTTTGCTACAATGTAAAGTAGTGAGTGTACAGCTTGTATAACAGTGTAAATTTGCTATCCCCTCAAAATAACTCAACACACAGCCATTAATGTCTAAACCACTGGCAACAAGCATTTGTGGTGGCAACCAGATCAGGAGTACAAGGACAAGTGTGTCTTGCCTACAGTCAAGCATGGTAGTGGGAGTGTCATGGTCTGGGGCTGCATGAGTGCTGCCAGCACTGGGGAGCGACAGTTCATTGAGGGAACCATGAATGCCAACATGTACTGTGACATATTGAAGCAGAGCATGATCCCCTCCCTTCAGAGACTTGGCCACAGGGCAGTATTCCAACATGATAATGACCCCAAACACACCTCCAAGATGACCACTACCCTGCTAAAGAAGCTGAGGGTAAAGGTGATGGACTGGCCAAGCATGTTTCCAGACCTAAACCCTATTGAGCATCTGTGGGGCATCCTCAAACAGAAGGTGGAGGAGTGAAAGGTCTCTAACATTTACCAGCTCTGTGATGTTATCATGGAGGAATGGAAGAAGACTGCAGAGGCAACCTGTGAAGCTCTGGTGAACTCCATGCCCAAGAGGGTTAAGGCAGTGTTGGAAAATAATGATGGCCACACAAAATATTGACACTTTGGGCCCAATGTGGACATTTTCACTTAGAGGTTTACTCACTTTTGTTGCCAGTGGTTTAGACATTAATGGCTGTATGTTGAGTTATTTTGAGGGGACAGCAAATTTACACTGTTATACAAGCTGTACACTCACTACTTTACATTGTAGCAAAGTGTCATTTCTTCAGTGTTGTCACATGAAAAGATATAATAAAATTTTTACAAAAATGTGAGAGGTGTACTCACTTTTGTGAGATACTGTACATAGTGGTTTTTAAAATCAGTCTACTTTTAACCATCAAAATGCCTCCAATCAGTGTTTAGACGCGTTCAACTAGATAATGGATCATGACATTAAGAAATTATAGATTAAAATAATTAATGAAGATATTGGAAAACAAATAGATAACCTTGAGAAATGGAAAGAATTTCTGATTAGACCAGCAGATCTAGGGTGGGGGTGGTCATATTGAATAAAAAGGGGCAAATGAAAAAAGACAGAAATTGCATTCTACAAAAGGATTTTTTTTTGAATCGATGAAATAATAAAAAGTGTGAGGTAAACATAGAAAAGTGACAGCAGAAAAAGACTCTGTTGGTAGTTTATTCCAATCATCAATCACCCTTTCAGTAAAATAATACTTTCTAAGATTATTTTTGAACTTCCCTCCAGTTAGCTTGAGGTCATGTCCCCGTGTTCTTGATTTTGGTTTCATATTGAAAATGCTGCCCTCCTGAACCTTATTCACTCCCTTGATGTATTTCAAGGTTTCAATCATGTCTCCCCTCTCCCTTCTTTCCTCCAGACTGTACATATTAAGTTCATGAAGTCGCTCTTGATAGGTTTTATCCCCCAGACCTTTCACCATTTTTGTTACCCGTCTATGAACTCGTTCTATCTTATCAATATAATTTTGTAAGTGGGGTCTCCAGAACTGGACACAGTATTCTAAGTGAGGTCTCACTAAAGAACCTCCTTCCTCTTGCTGGTGAGGGGTACAGGAGTAGAGTTGAGCGAACACCTGGACGTTCGGGTTCTGCGGGTTCAGCCGATCTTTCCGGAAACGTTTGGGTTCGGTACCGAACGTCTTCCGAACTTTACCCCGGACCCTGAACCCCATTGAATTCAATTGAGACCCAAACTTTTCGGCACAAAAATGACTATAAAAAAGTCCTGGAAAGTGCTAGAGGGCTGCAAAAGGAAGAAAATGGGAGATGTGATGTTGTTAGATCTGCAATCTGTCCCTTAAGATCGTTCTGTAATGCAGGATGAGAGATCGTTCTGTAATCAGATCTTTCTGTAATGCAGGATGAGATGTTAGATCTACAAGCTGTCCCTCAAAGCAGTAGTAGTAATCTCTACCTAGTTATCACTGCAATCTGTCCCTCACAATCTGTCCCTCACAGCGCTGGCAGCATCCTCTCCCTACACTAACCTAAGAGCATATGACATGCAGCACTGTGACTCCAGCCTTATATAGAGGCTGAGTCACATGATGCACTGGCCAATCACAATCATGCCATTAGTAGGCATGGCTGTGATGGCTTCTAGGGAAACCCAGTGAAACGCTTGTTGATTGGCTGCCCTGCAGCTATTCAACATGTGTGATAAAATACCAGAACCCGAACCCGGACTTTTTCTCAAACGTTCGGGTTCAGATCACGGACACCCGAAAGTTCGGTACGGACCCAAACGTTACAGTCCGGGTTCGCTCAACTCTATACAGGAGGAAAAACAATGAAACAAAATATGAGATAAAATGGACCCTGGAATGGAAGGTGAAGTGAAGGAAAGGTGAAAATAAGAATATGGATTTTTTTTTTCATTCTTATACATATATATATATATATATATATATATACACACACACACAATATAGGGAAATTAGAAACATTTTTGCTAGGCAATGGTGTAGCACTACACCCGTAGGGCCCACTGGTGAATGTGGTTGTCTTCCACTCTGCCCAGCCTCTGCCCAGCCAGGCACACAAATTTCCAGTCACTCAGAGACAACAACCAGTCCTTGCAGCTTTGTTTGTTTTTTTGTTTTTTTATTTAGGGGAATTGAACTTGGATAGAGAAGGAATGATATGGGATGCCCATTTGATCAGTAGAACTTGTGAGTGACTAGAACTACACCCCAGTATATACACACACTTTCCTCTTCTACCTCTAGCACAATCTTGATTGCAGAACAACAACTCCCAGGACCAGCTAGCACAGATTTTAGATCGAACACAGACTCTTAGCACAATGCCCTTTTCAGGCAGGGACAGCTGGTCCCTAATAGTGTAGCAAAAATGGAAGTCTTTAGTGCTAGCTGTCCTATCTGTGGCTACTGCTCCCAGTACAACATCTTCAGTAACACTGCCAGCCCTCCTGGCTGCAGCTGCCCCTTTCCACTGCCAGTGCCACCACAGTCCTCTTAACTGGCTCTGCACCCATCCCATACTGCTCCATCCTAGTCCTCTTAGGCGTGCCTCCCAGTTCTCTTGACTGTGTGTCACTTACCAGCCTTCTTGGCTGCTCCTGTTCCTCCTGGAGACTTGCAAAAATAGGGAAAGAGCCACCAAAGGGTTTCACAGAGGGGGGGGGGGGGATAGAGCAACCACAGTCTCAACTGTAATATAATATGCTTTATTAGTATTAAAAATTGCTAAAATAGACAGACTACATGATAATTAAAAGATTGAGACAACATTGACACTTAAAACACAACCAACCCGGGCACACACATGCTCATGATATAGCAATAAACTGGTGGACAGGCATGTATGACAGTTAGGGATGGGGAGAGGTGGACCCGCAGGGAATCACACTTATGTCGGCCGCTTGGGGACACACTGGTTGTGTGAATATCTGCTCAAACCAGATCAAAATATCTATGCATCAAAAAGGAGTAATGCTTGAATAGACTAAATTCCCTCTTAGTTCTGCTTAGGCTGGCTGGTGAAGGTGAGTAGCCACATTGGGCCAAAGTCTTAGAATGCTGTGTGGTAGACAGGTGGGAGGAATGGAGGGAGACAGGAACAATACCCAATACTGGGATGGTATCCCTTCTCTACAGTATCCTTTCCGTGTGAAACAGCAGACAATGATGGGTGTGTGATCCCAATGAAAATTGACAGGAAGCCATGGGTACTCACAGTTCACTGTGATAGACTGGGAGATGGTGTTGAGTTCCTCGGTGCAGTGGTCAAGGGGCAAGCTATAGACCCCCAACAAGTGGAGAGGGTGTCCCCAGTAAGCAGAATGCATGTCTCACTGCTGTCCCTTCATTGCATAGGGAGGTGTGCAGACAGCAAGATCGCCGTTCTGTGGGAGCCTCAAACTCTCCCTTGGTAGCCTCGGTACCAGCTGCTGTTTCCGCTGGATGGTGGGTGTATCCAAACTGGAAGGGGGTGATAAAGACAGAGTCCAAGTGATCCAATACAGGTAGAGGGCACTAGGGGTCCCCTAGTGCAGGAGCTTAGGCAGAGCTGTTCATCCCTTCTTCACTGCACAATGTGTAGGCAATGGGATTGCGGGTCTGTGGTAGCCTCGAACGCTCATGCGATAGCCTCGAGCGCTCCTGTGGTAGCCTCGATCCTGGCTGCTGATGCCACCAGACTGGCAGGCAGATTCGAGCTGGGAAAGGACTGCCATAGGCTGGATCACAGTGATCCTGGTCAGACCAGGGCAGGGAAGCTCCCCAGTGTGGTAGTCTAGGCTAAGCAGTTCACCCCTTCATCACTGTGTGGACACCATGTGGCCAGCAACAAGGAGCACAGAAAGGCAGGGGAAATGTTAGTGACCAGAGTATGCAGGGGAGTGTGTAGCTGGATGTACTGACGCATTTCGTTCACTAGGTGGCGTGGACTTCTTCAGAGTAGCGCACCCACAACATTCAGAGCCTTTTAAGCATTCTACAATCTGCTTGACTGGAGCACAGCAGAGAGGGCACACATTTGCCCTTAATCGGGTTCCTAATCAGTGTGCTAGTTGAAGAAACAAAAAATATCACCTTCATGTGGACAAAAACAAAACCAAAACTATGCATGTATAAGAACTCTAAATATTAGTTGCAGCCAATTATAAAACTGATATTCGCATTTGGCGCTCGCAAGTGGCCAGGAGCCATGGCACCTATTCAAGTCCCTAGTTAGGGGAGTTGTAGTGGACCTGGGGTGGCAGTATTATTTTGACAATTGCAGAACAATAAATGCGAGTATCGTGAACCAGGTAGAATATTCCTAAACCAGTATTGTACAGATCATAATGGGTTGCTTCACTGGCAAGCCTATGAGGATCAAGAGATACCGACCACTCGGACGGACCAAGGCATATCAAGGTAGCGGCTACTCTGTCAGTCACTAAACATCCCAAATAGAGATATAAGTTCATTAGGGTAGGTCAGACGAGTTGAAGTAGTACCTAGGGCTTTAGGAACGCTTGGAGGTTCATTTTATTGTTCAGGCCTTTTGGCGCCATCGTTCCCAAGTGGTATATCCACTCCTTTTCACACTGGAGAACGGTATTGAAATCGCCTCTTCTACTAGATCATTTGAGTCCAAAGAGACCTTTAACCCGTAAGTCCTTAATGTTGCCATTGTGGTACTTAACGAAGTGTTGGCCAATAGGTGACTCATCATCCTCTTCCCGAATGCTTGTCAGGTGTTCACCAATACGTAATTTAAGAGGACGTTTTGTTTTTCCAACGTAGTATTTACGGCAAAGACTCTCAAGTATATACAGGACACGTTCAGTATTGCAGTTAATAAACTGCTTTATTTTGTATATCTTCTGTCCGTCTGAGCCCATGTAGGTATCGGTTTTATCTACCAACTTGCAGATATTATTATTATTATTATTATACAGGATTTATATAGCGCCAGCAGTTTGAGCAGCGCTTTACAAAAATGAAGGCAGACAGATGGCATTTCTCACAAGGGAACATGCCCTTGAGCGCCAGGAGGTCGGTTAACCAGTTGCATGACGTTGTTCTGATAAATTCAGATTTCACCACCTTGTCTGTGAGATTTTTAGCCCTCTTTGCCACCAGCTGGGGTCTTGGGCTGACGATCTTTGCTAGTTGTGGTGAACGGGTTAGCAGATGCCAATGTTTGGCCAAAATACCGCGTACTGCTTCCACTCCTGGAGACTTGCCTGGCTGTATTCTCCCGCTGTCTTCTCCTTGCTCTCGTGCCTCCTGGCCAGGACACCTGTGTGTGTCTTGAAGAGGGTCCTGTCCACACCCAAGCCCAGGCCCAAGGTCACCCCCCCCCCGACTGGGGAGCTTCCTCAAAGGCCACCGACAGCCTAACACTCCATCTCCAGCTTCCATCCAAACTCTCCTCCCCAGCTGGGATGACCCAAAGTATTTGAGGGGGCCTGCCAACCCAGGGTGGAGATTGGTCAGGGCCCTCAGAATGCTCCAGGCAGCTCCACCTTACCTCCCCTCACATTCTTCTGGACATTTACAGTAAGTTTGCGAAGTAGAGGGGAGGTCAGTGATGCCATCTGTGAGTCATCCAGCTGTCCCTGGATCTCTGCCCAACCCAGGAAAAACACAGACAGGCTTAGCTGACACCAAGCCTGCACAAATTTACCTACTATAAATAAAAAAAAACATCTTACACTCCTAGCACACTAAAGGGTGCTACAATGGCTTATCCTACAGAAAGATAAAATATTGGGATCAATGTTGCCAAACACATTTCAATTTATTTACAGGAGTGTGCCCTGTTTACGGGACAAACTGGTCCATAATATAATAACCCCTCAAAATAATGAAAAAGGAACAATCTATGATGGTATAGGCTCATATCCTTATAAGCAATGTCTACAATGCTGAGTAGTGAGTGGCAATAGTAGAAATAAAGGGAAATGTTTTCTATCCAGAATTACGGTAAAAATTATGACATTGGGAAGACTTACCTTCACTTCCTATCCCATCGCCAAAACAAGAAATGAGTGGAAATCCCTGCAAATTAAGGGACCCCCCCCCCCCCCATGCTACTACAATTAGTGCCCCCATTGGAAGATCTCCCTACTATTACTTTTCTGGGACCAACCCAAAATTTGGGATTTTCTTTTACTTTCACATTCAATAATAATGATAACCAGGACAAATAGAGGAGGTGAACCTCCCTAATGGGGGGCACGGACAGCAATAAAAACCTGACATATGTTCTAATCCCTCTTCACTCTGTCCAAAAGTAGAAAAGAAAAAGTTTTGCCTTTAAGTTATACTTTAGGCAATTCATATCATGTAATATTATGTAGCACAGTCCACGCTAGTATGAAATCTGAAGCAGCTTGCAAAAAGAAAGACATATGTGATTCTTATTTCAATTGCAAAGAGCAGACTGGAGAGCCAGGAGTGAGAACAAAAATCCAAATACCACTATTCACTCAACAGAAAGCAGTTAGTGATCTCCAATACTGTGACCCAATTTGTCCAATCACTGTGAAGAGACCACCACTATTACCTCTAGGTGGAAATTCACCAGATTTCAGGACAACACAGGACATAGGATGTCAGCAAGTGTTAGTGCAATCAGTATAGCTGCACTTAGAATCCTCTTAGACTTAGAGGGACAATAGGAGTGCATACCAAACCACAAAAGAGAAACACGCTTCTACTGGTGTATTACCATTTTATAAAAATATTTAAAATATGTTTTCCATAAAAGTGGGCAAACAAATCTACCCCTAATGACCCTTTGGATGAAAAGCATTGGGTGGAGCTTTGAGTGTAGTGACATTGCACACTGATGGTTCTGTTCCAGCAGCGTTTACATGTAAGTTATTCACTGTTTTTTTTGTTTTTTTTTTATATATAAACATATTTTAAGGATTTTAATGAAAGGGTAATGCACCATCAAAAGCTTTCTAAGGATTCTAAGCAAAAAGTACAAAAAATAAGCCAAGGAGCTAAACCATCTCAACCACTGATGGCTGAAAATGTCCCAACAGATCCTGCTGCTATGAGATCCTACTTGAGGACAGAAGCAAACAATAAAGGACACATGTAAACAGAGCAAGGACCTATGGGTAATGTCAGAAATAATGGCAAAGTCTGTACAGAAAAAACATATAGCCTCAATTGTCAATTATGGAATCAATCCAGAGCCACACATGACCCAGTGAGAGTTGTGCTATGATGGTGGCAGCACTATAATAAAAGTAAAAGGCAATGTCCAATCTTGCTCCGAAGTCCAAATAAGTGCTTTGTTCAAAAAAATAAAAATAAGTCCACAAAAAGAATGATAACACTTGCATACTAGAATCACTATTAAGATGCTTAAGGTGCTTACTGTGGTATTTGCAATATGCAATGAGGAGCTAGCATGATCCATATTCAAGCTGATTGTACAAAGGCTTACATGTTGTGAGGTCCTGCAATCTGATGAATTTTCACCTGTAGTCTGTCTCTTCATAGTGATTTTAAAAACTGGGTCACAGTATTGGAGGCTGTCATCTTCTTTACGTCATGCCACCCATGTAACACATGTACTGAATTGTCCCTGTGGCCTGCAGTATGTGGACCACACCTCATATGAAACTTTTTCAGAGACGCATGTGAATAAAATCAAAAGGATATAAAAATCACAGTGTTTCCAAAACATTTTAGACACTTTCACAAGGACCATGGTATTTTAAAATTTAGTGACATTACTAAAATAGTAAAGAAATGAAGAGGATCAAATCTCAAAAGAGACATTTCAAAAAGCAAAGCAAAATGCATTTACTTATTGTATACTTTACAACCACAGGGGCTAAATGTTGAGATTGATCTACACTGTTTTTTATATAACGATTAAAATTATGGCCCCATGACCCTGAAAGTGCCCAACCTCAGCGGCTAAACCAAATCAGGCCTGGTTAGTGCCCATAGACCTCCTGAGAAGGGCTAAAATAAGGATAATGTTTCTGTTTTTTTATGATTGGAGGTGCCACCATTGCTGTGATGATGCAGCTTTTGGTACATTTGGTTTCAATTCTTTAGGCATAATATTTATTATGAAGTTGCAGATATTTATGATAACATTATTGTATGTACATTTTCTGAGGATATATGCTCATCTTTGATTGCTTTAAAATAATATAATGTATCACTTCAATGAAGAAAATAATATTTTTTGGATTGTATTTTGAGATACAGCATTGCCTTCTGATAACAGAAAGTTATAAGAAGGCAGTACAAAACCTAAAAAGAAGCTCAGTCTCTGCTTATGGGTAAGCCATGCAATTTATTCATTTCTGCCCCTTTGAGCCATCTGTGCATCTAGAATGTTTTTTGTATAGTGCAGATAGCCATCATTTTACAGAACCATTATTACCAACTTGCATACAGCTGTTTCAGGCTTCTTAGCCCTCATCAGTACATGATATGGCATTACTATCTCTATGGGGTAGGGCTTATGAATACAGGGGAACAGTACAACCATTAAGGTTGCAATAAGCGGGCACAAAAAGAGCCAAAAAGCCCAGGAGGAGAAGAGGTCAACCTATTCAGGTGAGCCCAGTAAAGCTGCCATACACAACTTTGACACCTTGGAGAGTATTGCAATTCTACACATTGATCCTTTGTTGCTATTGGTTTCCGCACTTGGAAATGTGCACACTATTAACTGTTTGCCAAACACCAACAGTACATTTACTGCTAGTGGGCGGCTTTCCCAGGTGAACTTAATTCCACAAAGACACGCATACGCGTGCCCCCTGCTGATCTGTGCTGTGATTGGACACAGCACAAGTTTATAGCCAATGATTTTGGCTGTGGCCAATCAGAGCACAGAGATCTGTGTGTTGGCAAACACAACACAGATTCTGCTTGGATTGCTCCCTGCTTTCAGTTACCATTCAGAACTGAAAGCAAGGAGAGAATCCAGCCAGATCTGTAAGTAAAAGGAGCCCACATGTTTTGCATACACTTTTTAGGCACACAGTTAAACCCTTGATTGTTCTCCCTATCACCCCTGTCACCCAGCCAGTGTCATTAGTACAGTGTTATCAATGATTACTATATTAATGTCACTAGCGACATCAGTGTCAGTTAGTTAGTGCCTCTCCCAGCCAATGTCAGTTAGTGCTAGATTTACCTCCACACTGTCACAGTCACAGTTGCTGATCACCACAATTACTAATATAGTTAATGGCAAATTGCATATACAGTGATCATCATTGTGTAAGCAATTAGAGTGTGAAAAAAAAATTCTGATCACGTTTCCACAGAGCTTTACAGTGTTGGTGACACTGCACTGGTTTTGTGACAGTATTTAAAAAAAATTGTAAAAAACAATATATATATATATATATATATACACTATTTATTTTACAAACTGTAATAGCAATTGCAGTGTCCCTGATCACTGCCACACCAGTCATATTGTGCCTTATCAATGCTACATCAGTTACAGCGTCCTTGATCATGGCAAAACCTGTCCCAGTGTCACCAGATCAGTGCATGCCAGCAACAGTGCTCCTTATCACTGCCACATCAGTCCCAGGGTTACCACGCCAATGTAAGCCAGCAATGGTATCTCTGATTGTCACCACATTAGCCCCAGTGTCACCAGACCAGTATAAGTCAGCAGCAGTGTTCCTGATTACTGCCACACTAGTCCCCACAGACAAGTGTAAGAGAACAATGGTGTTCCTGATCATTGTCATACAAGTGCAATGTTGTCTCTGCCTGAAATAACATTTGCCTCTTTATTGACCACATTTCTGCCTGCTGCCTGGACCGATATTTTGCCTGTTTGCTGACCATGTGTCTTCTTTTGGATGAACTGACCCATCTGCACATCCCCGTCTAAGTTTTTTTCAGACACCAGTCCCAGCCATCTCCTGCAGACAACTGCACTCCTGGAACCACAGGAACTCTTTTGTTCTTCCTTTCTTCAGCCTCCTGTACTTCTAGGCCAGTGAACATGGATTTCCTGGTGGTAGCCACGTGCCAGTAGGCTAAGTTTGCTTGCCTTATAGAAACTGGGACTGCTATAGGTGACTCTACACTAAGCTTTATTCCCTGATCACTTATGCAGAGGCAATCATTGGAGTACATTGATTTTGACACAATTGCTTGATTTGTGGGATACAATGACCAGCACATTATCAGTGCAGACAGTGGAAAGTCTCTAAGTGTTTTGGGTCATAATTCTAAGCATGTCCATGGTGTGTGAGAAATATCTTATTAAATAGTAGTAGTAAGTAGTAAAAAAAAATAATTTTAATTTTTTTCACCACATTTTCCAAAAACTTGTGACAAAAAATGAAGTCTTTAAAAGACTCACCATGTCTCTTAGAAAATACTTTGGGGTGTTTGTGTTTCAAAATGTAGTAATGTTGTGGGTGTTTCCACTGTGCCTGTGCTTCAGGGCCTTCAAAATTGTTATAGTGAGGAAATTAGATGTGTAATTTATGTCACTGAAACACCTGAAAGTGCTCCTTGGATTTTGGTCCCCTTTACATGGCTGTGAAAAATTCCCACGCATTTACAATCCATGAGAACTAATTTCTGATGTTTTTACATTTTTTTTTTTACTGGTAATGGTGGCGATCTTTGACTTTGATATCGGGACGGACAATGACATTTATACAGCGATCAGAAATTGAAATATCCACTGATTACTGTATAAATGTCATTGGCAGTGAAGGGCTTAACCTGGGAGGCACTCTAGGGGTTACTGTGTTCCCTGGGCGTGTTCTAACTGTGAGGGGGCTGGGCTGTCAGGGGCATAAGAGATCTAACTGATCCCAGTGACAAGGATCAGTTAGATCTCTTGGATGCTGCCTGACAGCGTGGGGAACTGCCGCGTTTACATCAGCGGTTCCCCGTTCTTGTTCTGTTGTAAGCAATCGTGGCTCGCTGATGGACATCGGTTCCGCCCAAGCTGCAGGCACACTCCTGCAGAGTGTGGCGGGCATGAGAGCATGCCGCCGGTGCCGCGCTCCCGCCCGCTAGCTGTGCATGTGTGAGCTGCCGTTTAAAGACGGCGATTCGCAGGACGCTGCCACTCTGCAGCAGTAAATGTATGCGAACCGGGCGGGATCCGGTTAATACTTTTTTCATTTCTTTTCCCGCATTTTCCAAAAACATGTACCAAAAAATTACATTTTCAAAAGACTCACTATGCCTTTCAGAAAATACCTTGGAGTATTTGCTTTCCAAAATGTGAATGTTTCTACTGTGCTGGTGCTCAAGGGCCTCCAAAAAGGTGATAGGTAGTCTAGAAATTAGATGTGTAATTTATACATAATTTAAGATCCTTAATTGATCCTTATTTAAGAGCTCAAGGCGCTCCTTGAAATTTCGGGCCCCTATATGCACCTGGGCCATGAAAAAGTCTCACATATGGCATCCCCATACTGATGAGCAGTAGCAAAATGTGTTTTGGGGTGTAATTATAAGTATGCCTATGCTGTGTTTGAGAAATACCTTGTTAAATGATAACTTTGTGGGAAAAAAATGTTATTCATTTCATTTTCCAAAATATTGCAACAAAAAATACAATGCCAAAAAACTCACTATGCCTCTTAATTAATAAATACCTTCATCTGTCTACTTTGCAAAAAGGGGCCATGGGGGGGGGGGGGGTGTTTTTACTGTCCTGGCATTTTAGGGTCTCAAGAAATAAGACATCAGGGTTGATCCATTTTCAAATATACATACCATGTTTAGACTAAATAATATGCTTTGATTTGTGTCATTTTTACAAAAGAAATGTAGCATAATGCATTTTGGTCAAAATTTATTAAGAAAGATTATTTGCAAAATTTTATAACAGAAACAAATTTCATTTTCAGCATTTTTTTGTTTATATAGAAAAAAATAAAAAACCAAGTGGTGATTTAATATTGCCAGAAGAAAGCTTGATCTGTCAAAAAACAATAAAAAATGTATTTGGATACAGTTTTGCATGCCTAGGTACAATTGTAATTCAAAGTGTGACAGTGCTGAAAACGGAAAAATGACTTGGGCAGGAAGGGGGTGAAAGTGTCCAGGCTTGAGGTGGAAAAAGTCACTTGTGCAAGGGTTGTAAAGAAACAAAATGGATAAGTACTAGGAAAGTAATATATACCTTTTTATTTTAATCCTGTGGCCCTGTGATTTTGTTCTGTTTTGTAACAATGAAAACACATGCCAACTTTATTGCAAAAGTCTTCCAATTCGATAAACATTTTATATAAAGGAGCATTTTCTTTATCTGTGCTGCAGATATACTGTATATATTTTAACGCCCTCCGTAGAAGTCGTGATGATGAAACGCGTCAGGGCGTGACCCCACGACAGGAACTGGAAGAGCTGGTGAACGTCTCAGGCGGAGAGGAGGAAGTGGTGCACCGGGTTGGTGCGTGCAGCTGATATCTTCCCCCAGGAGCGGTGAGACGTGACCTGCAATCTTTTACTGCATACAGGCTAATGCTTATCTTTGACTGTGTAAGTGTGATTTTATCATTTTTAATAAATTGTGGAAACGGAGTCACACTATGTGAGGTGCTTTCTTTCTATGGGGACCTGTTTGCCGGAGCACTATTCGCAATATTGACAAGTGATTGATAGTGGTCGATCATATGGTGGGAAGGAACACCTTAGGATACTGCTGAAGAGCGAGGGATTGATCTAATATTCAGAGCCCATTCATGAGGTGTATCTGGTAAGCAAATCTGATTTATGAGCACGCAGTATGGTGGATATCTTTTCTGTTTGAGGATCACCTTCTTCACTTGGTGGCTGGTGGACTTTACCTGTGATTTCATCTTACCGTCTTCACTGTGCGGTTGATTTAATGCATCTTACAGTCTATGGACATTACCTTTGTAGCGCTATTACACCATTGTATTGACAATTAGATTGTGATTCCAGGTTTATTTTGCATTGTCAATCCTATTGTGTTTTTTAAGTGTATTTTTTTTATTTCAAATGGCAGCTTAAAAGGGTGGTTGGTGTTATTACTAACATCCCTGTGAACCAGTAGTACCCTGCTCTCCGTATGCGTTGACTGGGTGTTGTGACGGCATTTATACACCTATACATATATAATACTGTATATATTAACTTAAAATGATCAAAACTACATTTCTCATATTTTGATATATGCCAAATTTGATATGATTTTAGCAAAAGAATGCTCAACTTAAATACTTTGACTATTCTCAAAACAATCTTTTTATTTGAAAGGATTTTGAGCTAAAAACCTTGGTGGGAAGTGTGGCTTAGAACATATTGATGTATGAGGTGAGAGGAATCATTTGACTTGTTTTCCTGGTTAAACATATCCAAGGTTTTGTGGCCATGGTACCTTTTTTCATGGGAATTCAAGTTTTATTCTAACCAAATTAGATTTTAATGATGGTCTCCAAAAAGAATGATGGTACATTTGCAGTAAATGTTTTTCTGCTGAAGCGTGATATTATTCCATTCTGGTTAAAAAACCAAGAACTTCCAAATTGTCGCTGACCTGAACTTGTACTTGAAATGTTTACATTTCTTTTATATTTTTTTGACTTTGTGCTATAAAATGCATTTTCCTGCCATATAATCCTTGAACTTTGAACACAGGGAAGAAATACTGAAGACATACATTTTTTTTTTTCATCAACAATTTTTTCTCCTATACTAGAGACTTCCAGCAAACTTACCTGTGGAATGTATATAGAAAATTGAAAATTGATTTGTGGTCCAATTTAAAAGTTACAGTTATTAAAAAGCAAATATTCCAGAGCCAGTTTGCAGTGGTCATGCATGCCTATTAGAGTTGAGCGAACACCTGGACGTTCGGGTTCTGCTGGTCCGTCCGAACTTCGGGACAAAGTCCGGGTCCGGGTCCGGACGGAACCCGAACGATCGCACGGACAACGAACCCCATTGAAATCAATGGGGACCCGAACTTTTAGGCACAAAAATGGCTGTAGGAAAGTCCTGGAAAGCCCCAGAGGGCTGCAAAAGGAAGTAAAATGGGGGTAAGGGTAGGGCAAGTGCCCTACAAAAAAATGGGGACAGGGAAATAACTTTAAATATTTTTAAAAAAATAAAAACATAAAAAATGCAAAAATGGAGATGAATGTGGTTCATCTTCAAACTGTGTCTGAAAAGTATTAATTAACGGTAGAAGCCATATAACTGTTCTAAAATCATCTTCAAACTAGGGCAAGTGCCCTACAAATAAATGGGGATAGGGAAAATAAATT
>BLSH010037186.1:80114-90890 GCA_018402905.1 Glandirana rugosa
CACTATGGACTTAAAAAGAAATCAAACCGACTGTCCAAGAGATTAAAGAACTCCCGATCACACTGAAATGGTAAGCCAGGCCACAACGGACCCTATATCCATGTCGTCCACGACCAAGATAGATAGTATCATGTCTGAGGAGGAATAAGACGGTTGTGGTACAGGTCTCGGTAGGCCAAGTCCTTCCAGTAAACCCTACGTTTAGGATTGACGAGCCGATAGGGAACCTCACGTAGGGACCACATCAACTGTTTGGAGACAACCAATATTATTTATATCAAATAGGTCAGATGTAAAAATAACTGTCAATAATACCCAGCCAAGGGGGGTCCCTGACGAGTACAAGGCTCGGGACCAGGTCAAGGCCGGTTTCGAGTCCCTAATACCCATAATAACTGTCAATAAAAATGTAGACTGGATAAACTATATTTATTATAACCAACAGAGGTTTGTCAACTACACCAGGGATGCACTCCAAGGGATAGCCGAGCAGTTAGGATTTGCATCCCAAATGACCTTCCTGAACCGGATGGCTCTGGACATGGTGTTGGCAGAATAAGGAGGAGTCTGTACTATGATAGATAGAACCAGCACCTGCTGTACCTATATCCCAGGCAACACCGGACCGAATGGTAAAGTCACACTAGCCCTCAAGAAATTAGAGAACCTGTCAGCCAAACTAAAGAAAAATTCAGGTATCACAGACCCGTGGGATCAATACTTTAACTGGATGAGTGGGTGGCAGAAAGTCTTGGCACAGATAGGGGTAACTGTGTTGATCATCCTAATCCTCCTTGCCTTTGTGATTTGTTGTGTACTCCCCTGCTTGAAGAAATTCATGGAGAAAGCAATAGACCAAACCACCCCCACGTTCGTGAACCAGGATATAGGATCCGAGAAAGACAATGAAAAACCATATACTCCATTGCAGACATTTTCCGCCCCCTCTAGTGATCTGTAGGGCCGCAGGAAGGGAAAGCATTTGACTTCCCCATGTGCAAAGACCGTGGCAAGGGAGGTGATCGATTAGCAATCACCTGTCTAACGTACGGCGTAAAAGAGTTCCAAGGCACGTGAGGACAGATGAGCTAGGATTGGTAGGGATAGATTGAAATAGACATTTTAAGGGGGGAATCTGTAATGGATGTAATTAATGATCATAGTAAAATGCCTATTTCAATGGTGTCACATGCATGTTTTATACACATTTATGCTATTAGCCTATTGTATACATATATTCCTTACTCAGACATGCTCGTTAGATTAATTACTTTCATTCTTACTTGGTTTGCTACTAACAAACAATAAAGGAAGAAACAGATGATTTCTAAGATGGCGCTTTGGGGAAGGAACCGCACCCAAGACAGAAGTTACCATATCCTGGAAGAAAATTATAATCACATAGATACATCCAATCATGAACTTGTATGTCCTTTGCTTGATGTTCATTTGAATTACGTCTATCAAACATATCCTGCAATGTCTAGCAGACCCTTTATAAGCATAAAAAGAGGAACGAATAAAGCAGAAATACCTTGACTCTGAAACTCGTATCAGCGTCTGTGTTTTCTCTCGTGTGTATACACATTGTATTGAAATTAGGCCAGGGACAGATATGATTCTGATGGTGCTTATCCGTGTCCAAGTCACTCCAATCCCCATCAGAACCCCCAACTTCCAAAGTACCACCCAGCCCGTTGCATCGCTTTTCAACCCTTCACAGGGAGACCCAAGCTCCATTCAGAAGCCTTAGTGCAGGGGAGGGCTGGGCCGGGGGGCAGGGTGGCAATTGCCCCCCAGGCCACCCTAACTTACATTCAAAATGGCCGACAGCTGCTGCACACTCACAATTTTTTATTCTTGTGGAGGAAGGAAGAAGGGGCCAGGGCTGCAGCCACCAACTAACTGCAAGCAAAGGGTGGCGCCCAGGGCCGGCCCTGCCATGGATCCCGCTGGGCCCATTGGGCTGCCTCGGGGGGGGGGCGCCACCAGATTACACAGAGCAGGGATCTCCTGCTTACAAAGTCCTATCTCCTGGACCAGCTTCTATAATAGCACACTGGTGATGTCATAGGAGGCGGGACTTCATATGACAGCGGCCACGCCAGGTAAGCAGGAGAGCCCCACTTTGTGTAATCTGGTGACTCTCCTCTCTCTGCATTGCAGGCTGCATTGGATGGGCACTGATCAGGCTGTGCTGATGGGCACTGATCAGGCTGTACTGATGGGCACTGATCAGGCTGCGTTGATGGGCAATGATCAGACTGTGCTGATGGGCACTGGCGAGCCAGCATTGATGGGCACTGATCAGGTTGCATTGATGGACACTGGTGAGGCTGCATTGATGGGCACTGATAAGTCTGCATTGACAGGCACTGATCAGGCTGCATTGATGGGCACTGATCAGGCTGCATTGATGCATTATTTTTGTTAAACCTCCTTTGCTATTAACATTAAATTATGTTACCACATTGTATCATATTTGTCTTGCTTCATAACATCAATATCCTTTCTAAAACCAAGTGGGCATGGATGGTGAGCTGATTCGGTGGTTCAATGGGCCACTTGACTGGACTTGCCCCCCAGGCCTAAGGCTGCCAGCCCTCTCCTGCCTTAGTGCACCTTAAAGCCCCCATACTTTTCCTCCCACTGACAACAAACAGAGGCATTTTTCCCTCCTACCCAGCCAATGAGACCTGAGCATGTTTTCCCTTCCACTGACTTTTTTTTCCTCCTACTGCCTAACAATATCAATGCATTTTCCACTACCTCTAACATCTGTGCTTTTAGCCCCTCCCACTAGTGTCAGGGCATTTTTTCCAAATACTGACCACTGACTTCAGGACATTTTTTTCTTACTGTTTTGGGAACCGAGTAAGGGGGCACCATTTCTTTGTTTATGTAGCCAAGTGGTGGGCTATAGCAATATGGAGATGGAGACATTACTTTATGCTTTTTTCCGTCTACTGAGATACTGATGTAATGGTGCTCCATCCTGCACTGCAGAAGGGGAGAGCTAAAGCTAAGCATGCCCATGGACTCCTATGCAGAGTGCTGAGAATCTTGGGAGTGGTAGTTTGAGATGGCAGCCATATATTGGAACAAATTGACTCCTTACAATACAACTCCCAATAGGCACTGTGCAGTAGGAGAAGTAGAGAGATGATTTTTGTTAAACTGCTTGGGGAAATTTCCCTCTTTAGCACTGAGGGAGTTAGAGAGAGAACATCTCTATCTGGATATTCATCTGCCAGCGGGAAACCATACCATCAGAGATCCGAGCCTGAGGCTGGAAGTGAGAAAACCGGGAGCAGCGCAGCACCGCCCACATCACAGCACCTGCACTGCTGCAGCAGGGAGACTGGAGTGACCACCAACCCTGATCACTGGAGGCTTTTGAGGAGAGGGACCTTCTACAGTGAGAGGTCCCCTCAGCATTCCAGGGACTAGTGAGAGGGCTATTTGTCCATTGCAGATACTGCTGGCAGGGACTGAGACAAGGACACCAAGTGTACCTAATCCAAATTGCACTGATACTGCATTTTATACCGCACTTTCAAACCTAGATTACACCTACACCAAACCTATGCAGCATTTTACTGAACCTTTACCGCATCTGAACCCCGTCTGCCGTGCACCTGTACCGAGACTATACCGCACCTGTACAACATGCAGTTAAACTTGTTAAATGCAAAATACACTCTTAATGGGCCCCAACAGTAGCTGGCCTCCGGTGATAATTATTCTGCAAGCCTCCTATGATCCCATGCCCCTTCTGCAAACCATCCTCATTCGGTCTAGGACTAGCACTGGTGCCATAAATGCGCTTTGACAGGATATTTCCAGCACTCGGTAGCTTAAACTTTACTACTGCTCACTTCTGCACTTGAGGTGGCCTTGCTACTGGTTATGTTGATCTGGACACCAAATGTCATCTAATCTGTTAATCATTTTGTATGCTAAATTGTCTTATTACTATTGTTAATCCATTTAATGCTTTCCTAGTTACCAACCATATTGGCTGACATTATATTAAGCCTTTACTACCTGGTTTGGTGCCTGTTTTCTTTGTTATAGCACTACTGTTGGATACTAAATATTACTGTCTGTGATATTGTAGGTTTGTACACTTAATCTGGTGTGTCAGAAGGGCTGAGGTTCTTGAGAAGGTTGAGGCAAAAAACAGAGGCCCCATCCTATCCAGCGGCTCTTATGGAGGTAGCACTACATTTACATAAGGCAGCAGAAGTGCACCCATGAAAACAATCTACCCTGTGAGTACCTTCAGAAACTGCAGATGTGTAAAATGCAAGTGTTTACTGCAGGAATGCCTGTTTTGGCCTTTTCATTGTGGTATAGCAGGATGCAATACTTGGGGAAAAAAAAGACTTAAAAGTGAGCAGACTCTTTCTTACTACATGGAGGAGTCTTTAATAGGGAACCATGTTAAAAATCAGAAAAATCTTTGAAAATGTTTTCCATTTGTTTTTAGACACATAACATTATTGGATGGTATTATCTTTAACAACTCCCTGTTCTCTCTTTTAAATTACTTATTGCAGATATATTTAACTTTCCAAATCCCACATGAATTTTACATCTTTCTTTTTTTTTTTATATTAATATATTTTTTTATCTTTTTCCTTGTGCGTACCATGTGTTTTATCTGCAGAGTGACTGGCACTTATAGTACAAGTGCTTTATCTACTAGTAACCAGTATCTAATCCCTCACCAGACTGTACAAAGCCTTTTATCTGTGACCAACAAAGGAATTGCTATATCCATAATTGTTGAACTTCCCAGTACTCCTGCTCAGCATGAAATCTCAGCCCTACGATGTTATATTCTTCTACTGCAACCTTAAACTGCAAGTCAGCTGTAACAAAAAAAGTATATATAATGTCTATATATACAGTATCTCACAAAAGTGGGTACACCCCTTACATTTTTGTAAATAATTTATTATATCTTTTCATGTGACAACACTGAAGAAATGACACTTTGCTAAAATGTAAAGTAGTGAGTGTACAGCTTGTATAACAGTGTCAATTTGCTGTCCCCTTAAAATAAATCAACACACAGCCATTAATGTCTAAACTGCTGGCAACAAAAGTGAGTACACCCCTAAGTGAAAATGTCCAAATTGGGTCCAAAGTGTTAATATTTTGTGTGCGCACCATTTATTTTCCAGCACTGCCTTAACCCTCTTGGGCATGGAGGTCACCAGAGCTTCACAGATTGCCACTGGACTCCTCTTCCACACCTCCATGACAACATCAAGGAGCTGGTGGATGTTAGAGACCTTCTGCTCCTCCACGTTCCGTTTGAGGATGTCCCACAGATTCTCAATAGGGTTTAAGTTCTGGAGACATGCTTGGCCAGTCCATCACCTTTACCCTCAGCTTCTTTAGCAAAGCAGTGGTTGTCTTGGAGGTGTGTTTGGAGTCGTTATCATGTTGGAATACTGCCCTGCAACCCAGTCTCCGAAGGGAGGGGATCATGATCTGCTTCAGTATGTCACAGTACATGTTGGCATTCATGGTTACCTCAATGAACTGTAGCTCCCCAGTGCAGGCAGTGCTAATGCAGCCCCAGACCATGACATTCCCATCACCATGCTTGACTGTAGGCAAGACACACTTGTCTTTGTACTCCTCACCTGGTTGCCACCATAGACGCTTGACACCATCTGAACCAAATAAGTTTATCTCGGTATCATCAGACCGCAGGAAATGGCTCCAGTAATCCATGTCCTTAGTCTGCTTGTCTTCAGCAAACTGTTTGCGGACTTTTCTGCATCATCTATATAAAAGGCTTCCTTCTGTGACGACAACCATGCAGACCAATTTGATGCAGTGTGTGGCGTATGGTCTGAGCACTGACAGGCTGACCCCTCATCCCTTCAACCTCTGCAGAAATGGTGGCAGCACTCATATGGCTGTTTCCCAAAGACAACCTCTGGATATGATGCTGAGCATGTGCACTCAACTTTTTTTGTCGACCATGGCGAGGCCTGTTCTGAGTGGAACCTGTCCTGTTAAACCCCTGTATGGTCTTGGCCACCATGCTTCAGCTCAGTTTCAGAGTCTTGGCAATCTTTCTTATATCCTTGGCCCTCTTTATGTAGAGCAACAGTACTTTTTTTCAGCTCCTCAGAGAGTTCTTTGCCATAAGGTGCCATGTTGAACTTCCATTGACTAGTATGAGAGAGTGAGAGCAATAACACCAAATTTAACACACCTGCTCCCCATTTACACCTGACACCTTGTAACACTAATGAGTCACATGACACTGGGGAGAGAAAATGGCTAATTGGGCCCCATTTGAACGTTTTTACTTAGGGGTGTACTTACTTTTGTTGCCAGCGGTTTAGACATTAATGGCTGTGTGTTGAGTTATTGTGAGGGGGCAGCAAATTTACACTGTTATACAAGCTATACACTCACTACTTTACATTGTAGCAAAGTATCATTTCTTCATTGTTGTCACATGAAAAGATATAATAAAATATTTACAAAAATGTGAGGGGTGTACTCACTTTTGTGAGATACTGTATATACATTATCTCACAAAAGTGAGTACACCCCTCACATTTTTGTAAATATTTTATTATATCTTTTCATGTGACAACATTGAAGAAATTACACTTTGCTACAATGTAAAGCAGTGAGTGTACAGCTTGTATAACAGTGTAAATTTGCTGTCCCCTCAAAATAACTTAACACACAGCCATTAATGTCCAAACCACTGGCAACAAAAATGAGTACAACCCTAAGTGAAAATGTCAAAATTAGGCACAAAGTGTCATTATTTTGTTTGGCCACCATTATTTTCCAGCACTGCCTTAAACCTCTTGGGCATGGAGTTCACCAGAGCTTCACAGGTTGCCACTGGAGTCCTCTTACACTCCTCCATGACGACATCATGGAGCTGGTGGATGTTAGAGACCTTGCGCTCCTCCACCTTCCGTTTGAGGATGCCCCACAGATGCTCAATAGGGTTGAGGTCTGGACACATGTTTGGCCAGTCCATCAGCTTTACTCCCTGCTTCTTTAGCAAGGCAGTGGTCATCTTGGAGGTGTGTTTGGGGTCGTTATCATGCTGGAATACTGCCCTGCAGCCCAGTCTCCGAAGGGAGGAGATCATACTCTGCTTCAGTATGTAACAGTACATGTTTGCTTTCATAGTTCCCTCAATGAACTGCAGCTCCCCAGTGCCGGCAGCACTCATGCAGCCCCAGACCATGACACTCTCATCACCATGCTTGACTGTAGGCAAGACACGCTTGTCTTTGTACTCCTTAACTGGTTGCCACCACACACGCTTAACACCATCTGAACCAAATACATTTATCTTGGTCTCATCAGACCACAGGACTTGGTTCCAGTAATCCATGTCCTTAGTCTGCCTGTCTTCAGACTGTTTACGGGCTTTCTTGTGCATCATCTTTAGAAGAGACTTCCTTCTGGGACGACAGCCATGCTGACCAATTTAATGCAGTGTGTGGCGTATGGTCTGAGCAATGACAGGCTGACCCCCCACCCCTTCAACCTCTACAGCAATGGCAGCACTCCTACGTCTATTTCCCAAAGACAACCTCTGGATATGACGCTGAGCACGTGCACTCAACTACTTTGGTTGACCATGGCGAGGCCTGTTCTGAGTGGAACCTGTCCTATTAAACCGCTGTATGGTCTTGGCCACTGTTCTGCAGCTCAGTTTCAGGGTCTTGGCAATATTCTTATAGCCTAGGCCATCTTTATGTAGTGCAACAATTTTTTTTTCAGATCCTCAGAGAGTTCTTTGCCATGAGGTGCCATGTTGAACTTCCAGTGACCAGTATGAGAGAGTGAGAGCGATAACACCAATTTTAACACACCTGCTCCACCTTCACACCTGAGGCCTTGTAACACCAACGCGTCACATGACACCAGGGAGGGAAAATGGCTAATTGGGCCCCATTTGGACATTTTCACTTAGGGGTGTATTCACTTTTGTTGCCAGCGGTTAAGACATTAATGGCCGTGTGTTGAGTTATTTTGAGGGGACAGCAAATTTGCACTGTTATACAAGCTGTACGCTCACTACTTCACATTGCAGCAAAGTGTCATTTCTTCAGTGTTGTCACATGAAAAGATATAATAAAATATTTACAAAAATGTGAGGGGTGTACTTACTTTTGTGAGATTATATATATATATATATATTAGAAAAAACAACTGCTGCCACTGTTTGCAGAAGTGCCTGTAAAATAGAACAATGTATCCTTTGGAACACCTCCATTTCTGATTACATTAAGACCCCTTCGCACCTTTCTGTTATGTTACACATTTGTGTATTTTTTAAGGTAGCATTTCTTTTGATTGGGCTGCCAATACACCAGAATGGACTTGCAACATAGGCGTGTGCACATAGGGTGGAAGGTGTGCCTCTACTGTGCAGATTTCCCCTGCTGCCTGGCTGCAGAGAAAGGGGCTGGGGAATCTCTGTCCTCAGTCTGTCTCTGTTTAGACCCCTGATATTTCACCAAAACCCCCCAGCAGGGCTCCTAAATAAAATTGTAAAAAAATAAATAAAATAAAAATAAACTACTGACACCTACAGTATCTAACAAATCTGAGTACACCCCTCACATTTTTGTAAATATTTTATTATATCTTTTCATGTGATAACATGGAAAAATTGACGCTTTGCTACAATGTAAAGTAGTGAGTGTATAGCTTGTAAAACAGTGTAAATTTGCTGTTCACTCAAGATAACTCAACACACAGTCACTAATGTCTAAACTGCTGGCAACAAAAGTGAGTACACTCCTAAATGAAAATGTTCAAATTGGGCCCAATTAGCCAATTTCCCTCCCCGGTATAATGTGACTCGTTAGTGTTACAAGGTCTCAGGTGTGAATGGGGAGCAGGTGTGTTAAATTTGGTGTTATCACTCTCACTCTCTCATACTGGTCACTGGAAGTTCAACATGGCACCTCATGGCAAAGAACTCTCTGAGGATCTGAAAAAAAAGAATTGTTGCTCTACATAAAGATGGCCTAGGCTATAAGATGATTGCCAAGACTCTGAAACTGAGCTGCAGAACGGTGGCCAATACCATACAGCGGTTTAACAGGACAGGTTCCACTCAGAACAGGCCTCACCATGGTCGACCAATGAAGTTGAGTGCACGTGTTCAGCATCATATCCAGAGGTTATCTTTGGGAAATAGACGTATGAGTGCTGCCAGCATTGCTGCAGAGTTTGAATGGGTGATAGTTCAGCCTGTCAGTGCTCAGACCATACGCCACACACTGAATCAAATTGGTCTGCATGGGCCAGAAGGAAGCCTCTTCTAAAGATGATGTACAAAAAAAACTGCAAATCATTTGCTGAAGACAAACAGACTAAGGACATGGATTAATGAAACCATGGCCTGTGGTCTGATGAGACCAAGATAAAATTATTTGGTTCAGATGGTGCCAAGCCTGTGTGGCAGCAAACAGATGAGGAGTACAAAGACAAGTGTGTCTTGCCTTACAGTCAAGCATGGTGGTGGGAGTGTCATGGTCTGGGGCTGCATGAGTGCTGCCGGCACTGAGGAGCTACAGTTCATTGAGGGAACCATGAATGCCAACCTGTTCTGTGACATACTGAAGCAGAGCATGATCCCCTTCCTTCGGAGACTGGGTTGCTGGGCAGTATCCCAACATGATAACAACCCCAAACACATCTCCAAGATGACCACTGCCTTGCTAAAGAAGCTGAGGATAAAGGTGATGGACTGGCCAAGCATGTCTCCAGACCTAAACCCTATTGAGCATCTGTGGGGCATCCTGAAATGGAAGGTGGAGGAACGCAAGGTCTCTAGTATCCACCAGCTCCGTGATGTCGTCATGGAGGAGTGGAAGAGGACTCCAGTAACAACCTGTGAAGCTCTGGTGAACTCCATGCCCAAGAGGGCTAAGGCACTGCTGGAAAATAATGATGGCCACACAAAATATTGACACTTTGGGCCCAATTTGGACATTTTCACTTAGGGGTGTACTCACTTTTGTTGCCAGTGGTTTAGATATCAATGGCTGTGTGTTGAGTTATTTTGAGGGGACAGCAAATGTACACTGTTATACAAGCTGTACACTCACTACTTTACATTGTAGCAAAGTGTAATTTCTCCAGTGGTGTCACTTGAAAAGATAGAATAAAATATTTACAAAAATGTGAGGTGTGCACTCACTTTTGCGAGATACTGTATTTCTGCCCTAATGACACCGTCCTCTGCCCTTCTGACATATATACACACATACATGCATGTTTGTTTGTGCTTTGTGGTGCACACCCTAATGCAGTGGCGTAGCGTGGGTTGTCAGCGCCTGGGGCGAGGTAACTAATTTGCGCCCCCCAACTCGCGGACTTGCCTATTTTCAGCTAGCTCCGGTCTGGTTACATGATCCGGAGCGGGGTCCGCGACTGTTGGGTGCGATGCGGTGACGTAATCCCACACGTGGTGTTTCGTGTTTGTTTGTACGTACATACACACATATATACAGTCTTCCCGTCTCCTGCCACAGTAATCCCGTCTTTATGTCATAGAGCGTTTTCACTCACGTGTGGAGTGTAAAAACATTTATAAAATAAGATAGAAAAGTTCACTGTGGTGACCTCTTTAATGTGAAACGATGTTACATTTCATCACTCACATGTCGAACATATTGTCACATGTAAACGACAGGGGAGTTTTATTGAGTTGTGTGTCGGTAACTATAGATTTGGTGACCGTTGTTTTCACTC
>BLSH010037186.1:92098-104685 GCA_018402905.1 Glandirana rugosa
CCTATCTCGATCGTCAGAGAGAGTAGAGGGGAGAGAGTCGGGGGGAAAGGGAGTCGAGTTGACAGAGAGAGTCGGGGGGAAAGACAGTTGAGCTGAGGGAAAGGGGGGCTGAGAGAGGGGAGATGAGAGAGACTGCTAGCTCTATCCCTATCTGCAGTCCCTCCTCTGTCCCAGTCTCTGTATGTACGGTACCTTCAATGCCAATCTCCTTGGATCCGGCGGTATCCTTTCAGCAACTCCCTGGCATCATGGGCCTCCCGCCTGTCCTCTGGGTCTCCAGATGTCCTATTCTCCGGGCCTCATGTTACTTCTGCAGAGAGGAAGTTGGAGCAGTCCATGCTCTGGAGGCACAGGACGAGAGATGCTACTGCCGCTGCTTTTCACCTCTTGGGAAGGGGGGGAGATCAAGGAGGAAGAGGCCGCGGTGGAACTTTTCTCCCGAGTCCCAGGCTCTCAGGCCTATCTACCCTCAGCTCGACCCCTCGCTGATCACCTCCATGAGACTGATCCCCGCCGAGGAAGTCAGTCAACACGTCGAGGGCACCGAGGAAGGAGGTGGGTGAAGAGGAGACACCGCCTGTCTGAACATCACACCAGTCCAAGCTGCTGGGCACCAAAGAAGAAGGAGGTTGTGCCGAGGTGGGTGGAGACAGCAGTGCAGCAGCACTAAGCGCAGGCTTCGCTCCCAGCCTCACTGAGAGATTGAGAGCCTGTGATGTCACTGGTTGCTAGACGCCAGGCGGGCCGGCCCTAGCAACCAGTTCCGGAAGTGTAGGGAAATGTAAGTACTAGTTTAGTAGATGGTGGTGGCGGTGACCTCAATTTCATTCCAGGACATTGTATTGTCCCGGAATGAAAATGCCCAGAACCAGGGACAGAGATTGCAGGACAGAGACTGTTACAGCGCCCCTCTAAATTTTGCGCCCGGGGCGGATTGCCCCCTTCGCACCCCCCACGCTACGCCACTGCCCTAATGCAATAGGCTGTGCACACCTATGACTTGCAACTATTTCTCCACACAGCACTATCGTGTGTTGTGGTGCAAGGCAGGTGTGTTGCCATAATACATTTAGGCATCATTAAAAATGAATGACACTGCAAACACTAATGTGAGTAGTGTGCATTGTTGCACATTTCCAAAATGCATAGGCGTTACTTACTCGGCAGACCGTGTTTTCCTAAATCCCTCTTCCACATCACTAGCCTGTATTACCACTGTGAAAGGAAACGGGTAGACAGGAACCAAATCCTGAAAAGAAATTACAGAAAGGCAAAAAATAAACCTACATACATTTATAATAAAAATAATTTAGCTGCGCTACATTGCCATTCAGTTCAGTACTGTTCATTCTGAACTATTACTGCTAGAGTCTTAAAAAGCAGGATGTAATACAAGCACACAGCAGGTAAATAAAAGGAAGCACCATCTAAGCATGGGCAAGACGTGATATGCCAAAGTCTTTAATTATTTAGACAGATTTTAGCTCTTCAGTTAATGCAATGAGATACTTTTTTGCTTTTTTACTATAATATAGTGAAAATGTATCATGATTTATTCTGAAATATGTGTGAATATCATCATCTATGCTTTGCCTTCACTGGCACGTGTTTCATGACAAGGAAGTTATAAAGAGAATTGTTTCAAAGAAGAACTCTGGGAATAAAAGCATGTTTTTTTTTCTTTTTTTTTAACTCAAACATTCCAGTGACAAATACAAAAGAGAGGGCAGCTGCAAAATATATCAAATTCTAGGCCAGATTGTTCTAGAAAAAGATGAAATTACTCCCCATGACCACTGGGTGGATCTCTTACACAAGAAAAAAGAAACTGTTGAAACTGTTATCTCCATGATGAGTCTGCAGAATTACATATTTTTTTCTAAAGGGTTTGTATTTGTACTACAAAATACCGCTTCATTATAACAGCTTGACTTTTGTAAGCTGTTACTACTGGGTAACAAAATATCCAGGGTGGGTTTAAAAATACCAGGCCAGTCATTTGCTGCTCAGTGAAAATTATTGTCTGATACATTTTGACGTGAATTTATGCAAGGTTGCTGCTCCTGAAAGACCAGTAGGCAGCCTGAGAAGATGTGACTATAAAAAACAAATCTGCTGACTGGTACTTCATCCTACATAGGTTAGCTACTGTAACAAAATGGATGGGATGCATCATTTTTATAGAGCTAATATATTACCAGTTTGAGAACCACCTATAAATTACCTGCCAAAGGAATGTCAAATTTTCAACTGTGTGTTATAAAATGACCAAAAGGTATCTGACAATGTATAAAATAATCTGCTCATAAACAGGATTGCAGAGGCACAGAAACAAGGGTAGTAGCAGGTGCAGTGTCGGCCAGAGCTCATGGACATAGGTGATAAATCACAATCCTGCCTATCCTTGCAAATTGCTGCAGCAAGTATGCTGGTTCTGCTTCTCTTTCCCATAGCTGTAAGATTTATCCAAGGATAGATATGGTCAATGGAGCATCAGAGAGTCCTAACAACCAGTAGCTGCAGGACCCCAAGGCTTGATAATGACATCATTACAATGCACACAGCTATTTGCCTATTTTTTTCTTTTTTTTTAAACAAGGGCTTCCAATCATTCTATTTCTGAGCACATAGTAGAAATTATCTAAAGACTTCCTCCCCACACAAAGGAACAGTGTGTTCAAGCCTTTAATAGCAATACAATAGCTTTCAGTGCAGTTGGGTTTCAGTTTAGATAGTGATACCCTACTATTAGGCTCCCCTCAAACTAACAATCCCAGTACTGTCGCAATAATCCTCCCTGTGACCCCCCCCCCCCAACTAACATATCCCTTGCTTGTATACTCACCTCTCGTGTACTAGGATCCTTTGCCCTTGCATCAACACTAACCCCAGAATCGCCTAAGTATTTTGCCTTAATACAGGGGGTGCTGTAACCCCATGCTACCCTGGGGGCCCAGGAGTATATATACACCCCCGACTGCATCATTGCACTCATATTTTATATTCCTCATTGGATCCCTAGTTGGGGAGTTTTTTTTATCTTTTTGAAATATGAGTGCATGCGGGGCCGGCCCTACCATGGGTCTCAGTGTTTTATTGGACCCTGGCAGCACTTTGAGAGGGGCAGCAAATTAACCCACTGGGGCCTCCCCTTCTCTTCTATTTATCCAGCAAATTGATGACCAAAATTTTTTTTTCCAGTAATTTTGTGTGTCATGATGACATCTGCCCTCCGGGCTGCTCCGTCTGCCCCTATACTACCCTAGCCTGTCCCTATACTGCCCTAGCCTGTCTATATACTACCCTAGCCTGCCCCTATACTGCCCTAGCCAACCCCTATACTGCCCTAGCCTGCCCCTTGGAATTGAACATAATGGTATGTCATATAATTTTGCATATAGAGAAGATGCTGTTGAATATACATCTGACTTCCTGATAAATGTAATTTTAGTTTTAATTATCATTATATAACATAATGGTTGTAGGGGCCTTTTGGTGGGTGTGATTTTTTTTTTTGTTGGGGGGGCATTTCATTTTTGGACCCAGGTAGCACAATGTCTCGGGCCAGCCCTGAGTGCAGGTTGCAATTTCAAGCATCACACTTCTATTTGAACATTTCAACGTTGTTCAGGCCAGTCACTTCTTATCTATGAATATTGCTTGATGCTTCTTATATGCAGAGGGAATCTCCCTTTGAATTTGCTCTTTGTGTGTCTTCATTTTTAAGCCTTTTTTATGATAATTATCATACTCTTTTCTACCAGTTTATGCTACTGCTTCTCTGTGATATGCACATGTTCATTTTTGTCTCCAATAAAATCTAAGTAAAAGAAAAAAAAAAACATTTTTTTTTCTAATGTGACGTGAGACTTATAAAAAAAAAAGAAGAAGAAAACAACAAAAATGGACATATGCATGGTCATAAAATTCTATAAAAAGTCATATAAGACCATTTTGGAACATCCAAATTGCTGGTGCCATAAAGCAGAGCTTAAAGTGTTACTAAACCCACAACAGTATAATCAGTCTGTGTATGCAGCATAGCATGCTTGTTATACTGTGAAACTTAAGGGGTTAATCCTCTGAATTGTGTAAAAAGCCTGTATGCATAGATCCTTCCCTCCTGCACTGTCTATCTAGGGGAAGGCCAGCTAACACAGGCACGGTAGCCAAACTGCACATGCTCAGTTGTGTCTTTTATGCTGGAAAGAACATTTCCTTGTTCTTAGAGCTAGCCAGGTCAAACAATATTGACATCACACATGTGGGCGTGTATACAGGCTGTAGTGCACGTCTCCTCCTACCTGTACTCTCAGCACTCTCTGGAGAAACTGTGCAGTTTATCACTTGACTGTGGTATACAGATCATCCAAAAAGGTATATAGAGGCAGTATACGAATGTAAAAAGATTTATAAGCTGTAAGCACCGTGGGCGGGCAGATGAGCTATTTTAATATTACTGGGTTTAGTAACACTTTAACTCCACAAACATTCATCTCTGCTCCAGCGATGCTACTTTTTAGAGCTCCCATGCCGGCGCCAATATCGTCTGCCTGCCTTTTTCCATTTTTCCAGGTAATGGGCCTTTAGGGTTCTTGACTTGTGCAGGATGACTAAACTCCTGCATGTGCACAGATGCCAGAACTGTACACTGAACCGTGAATGTCAAGTGTAAAGAAATTTGCGAGGTGGAAGGGTAGAAGTCTTCATTGCAGAAAAGACATAGGAGTTGATGTATTACCATAGAAACATAGAAAAGTGAAGGCAGAAAAAGACAGAGTAGTCCATTGAGTTTGCCCATTTCTTTTTTGTTTTATATTTTTTCTCGTTAACTTTATTGTCTGACTATTGATTTATATTTGTCCCAAGCATGTTTGAAGTAATTTACTGTTAACTGTCTCACTACCTCTGCTGGTAGTTTATTCCAAGTATCAACTAAAGAGAAACAGGCTGTTTACTTTGCAAGGGAAGTTGTACTTTGCAAGGGTATTTGCCCCAGAACTGACTAAAGGAAATGTTATTTTGTTACTTGGAATTCTGCACTCCACTGGGGTATTGGGTCTAAGAAAAGCCACCAATTTTGTTTTTATCAGGAACCTCTGCAAGATGCTTTGGCTTTCACTGTGCAGCACTCCCTCAAGTTTGCCAAAATTACAAAAGTTGGTGCGGGAGGGGAAATATAGTCCTTTAAGATTGTGTTCTGTAAACAGGAAAACTCTCAGGACAGTTGGCATTTAGGTACAGCAGAGGGAGAATAATGAGGAAAGCAGTAGACAAATAAACAGGAACCAGGGCTGAAGTCACATGCCAAATTTTAGAGTAGATACAAGGCCAGGGAGAAGGGCCAGATGATGGATGCCAAACCAACAGGGAGTACATGTTATTATTAAATGCCTGATGCATGAAACATTTTATAATTTACTTCTTCTGCTTAGATTTTATGGACTTGTCAAACATTGCAATAAAGAAGTTGAAATTTTACTGTCATCATTGTGTAGTCACTCATCCCTGTCTTCTTGATCTTCTACAGCAGGGGTCTCCAATCTTTTTAAAGAAAGGCCAATTTTGTTGTCAGTGGAAGAAATAGTGCTCCATGTTGGTGTAAGTGGCAGGAATTATGTCTAAAGGTCCAGATAAAAGCAAAGCAAAGGGGCACATCTGGCCCCAGGGTCGCAGTTTGGAGACCACTGTTGTACAGTATGGGTTGGACCAGTTTTGAGGGCTAGATTGCGTTGGACCAACCTGGAAGCAGGCAGTACATCTAATTATCAAACCAGATACAGGTGAGACTGAGAAATAGATACAGCCTAGGAAATTAGAATCTTCACCATTACATCATGGTATCATAGTAGTCTTGTTCTTTATTCACATAAAGCAACAGGCATCACAAGCTGTTCCTTTATGTGACTTAAGGGCAAGACTATCACTCTATCAAGTTTTGTTAGTGAAAATTCTTATTTCACCACTTTTGTATGGTGGCACATCCTCAAATTCACTACCACCCCCTGCATAAACAGTGGACAAGGCTAAGGTCTACAATGGATTCAGTAGAATGTCTCTATGGATACAGCCTAACCACCATGGGAAAAAGCTAGGAAAAGATAAAGACTGAATTTACAGTCCAATCATAGAGTACACAGAAAACATATGTTACAGGACTGAGTCCAGCCATGGTTCTTACAATAAGATAGATCACAATTTTAAGAGCTCCATGTTGCAAATGAAAAATCTGGACTGCCATAGCTTATATAGAGGACAATAGCTTTTCTAAAACCAGTGTTAAAGAAGAACTCCAATCATTGACAGTATGTTTATGTAGTACAATGTACGCTTGATGTGTTTTTTTATTATGACTTTCAAATATGCCTGTATTGAATTTTGTAAACAGTTTCCAGCTTTTGTATTGATTTGCTGTTGAAAGCATTTGGGGTTATTTAGGTTGAACATTGATGTAGTAAAAAAAAACTTCTCAATTAAAAAGCGTGTTCAAAACTAAAATGAAGACAGTGGTAACAATTCATACAGTGGTTAAAGGACACAGGTCATCTGGAAAAGAACAGTAAGATACACGTCATAAGAATTCATCCCCTTTGCAGCAGATGACTAAAATGACAACAGACTATACAGTAGAAGATACATGGAGGTGCACCTCTATTAGCCAATAGCCATACAATTAGATGCTCTTATTTTTTAAATTCGTTCATTGTTTTATTCTTAATTGTAATGGTTTTAATAATATTACAAAGGTTTTTAAGTTATTTGATTCTGGGAGTTTTTTGCAACATGCTGAACTTGCTTTTTGTAACATTCAATATATGTGACTTTTATTCAATATTGAGGTATAAGTATCCTCATTAAAATAAAAAAATAAAAAATTGTTTAACCACTTCAATACTGGACATTTATACCCCCTTCCTGCCCAGACCAATTTTCAGCTTTCAGAGCTCTCACACTTTGAATGACAATTACTCTCTCATGCTACACTGTACCCAAACAAATATTTATCTTTTTTTCACACAAATAGAGCTTTCTTTTGGTGGCATTTAATAACCTCTGGGTTTTTTATTTTTTGCGACATAAGTAGAAAAAAGTGCGAAATTTTTGAAAAAACAACACTTTTTTTTAGTTTCTGTGATACAATTTTGCAGATAAGTCATTTTTGTTTAGAAATTTGGGCCAAAACCTATACTGCTACATATCCTTGGTAAAAATAACCCAAATAAGTGTATATTATTTGGTCTGTGTGAAAGTTATAGAGTCTACAAGCTATGGTGCCAATCATTGAAAATTGATCACACCTGATGTACTGATGGCCTATCTCATTCCTTGAGTCCCTGAAATGTCAGGAATGTACAAATACCCCCCAAATTACCCCCTTTTGAAAAGTAGACATTCCAAGGTATTTAGTAAGAGGCATGGAGAGTTTTTTGAAGTTGTACTTTTTTCCCACAATTCTTGGGAAAATTAAGAAATTATTATTATTATTTTTTTTTGCACAAAATTGTCATAACAAGTTATTTCTCACACACAGCATATGCATACTTCCAATTACACCCCAAAATACATTCTGCTACTCGCCCTGAGTATGGCGATACCACATGTGTGAGAATTTTTCACAGCCTGGCCACATAGAGAGGTCCAACATGCAGGGAGCACCATCATGCATTCTAAGAGCAGAATTTTCACATCTAATTTCCTAACCACCTATTACACTTTTGAAGGGCCTGGAGCACCAGGACAATGGAATTACCGACAAAATGACCCCATTTTGGAAAGCAAACACCCCAATGTATATTCTATGAGGCATTATAAGTCTTTTGAATGGTTAATTTTTTTCACAAGTCTTTGAAAAACGTGGAAAGAAAATTAAAATGCTTTTATTTTTACACAAAGTGGTCAATTTATAAAGCTATTTCTAACACATAGCATGTACATAGCAAAAATTAACCCCCAAAATATATTCTGCTACTCATCCCAAGTATGGCGATACCATAAGTGTGAGCCTTTTTCACACACTGTTCACATACAGAGGCCGAACATGCAGGGAGCACCGTCAGGCGTTCTAGGAGCATAAATTACACATAAAATTTCATTCACACCTATCACACTTTTGAAGGCCCTGGAGCACCAGGACAGTGGAATTACCCCAAAATGACCCCATTTTGGTAAGCAAACACCCGATGTATATTCTTTGAGGCATGGGCTGCAGATAGGTCCTCAGGTACTCTGATGGGCTGCAGATAGGTACTCAGGTATTCTGATGGGCTGCAGATAGGTACTCAGGTATTCTGATGGGCTGCAGATAGGTACTTGGGTATTTTGATGGGCTGGAGACAGGTACTCGGGTAATCTGATGGACTGGTAAAAGGTACTTGAGTACTCTGATGGGCTGCAGATAGGTACTCGGTTACTCAGATGGGGAGGTGACAGATACTCGAGTAATCTGAAGGGCAGGTGACAGGTACTTGGGTACTCTGATGGGCTGGTGACAGGTACTCGGGTACTCAAGTGGGCAGGTGACAGGTACTCGGGTACTCAGGTGGGCAGGTTACAGGTACTGGGGTACGCTGATGGGCTGGTGACAGGTACTTGGGTACTCAGATGGGCAGGTGACAGGCACTCTGGTACGCTGATGGTCTGGTGACAGTTACTCTGGTACGCTGATGGTCTGGTGACAGGTACTCGGGTACTCTAATGAGCAGGTGATAGGTACTCGAGTACTTTGCTGGGCTGGTGACAGGTACTCAGGTCCTCTGATGGGCAGGTGACAGGTACTCGGGTACTCTGATGAGCTGGTGACAGGTACTTGGGTACTCAGATGGGCTGGTGATAGGTACTCGGGTACTCTGATGGGCAGGTGACAGGTACTCGGGTACTCTGATGGGCAGGCGACAGGTACTCGGGTACTCTGATGGGCAGGTGACAGGTACTCGGGTACTCTGATGGGCTGGTGATAGGTACTCAGGTACTCAGATGGGTTGGTGACAGGTACTTGGGTACTCAGATGGGTTGGTGACAGGTACTCGGATACTCTGATGGGCTGGTGACAAGTACTCGGGTACTTAGATGGGATGGTGACAGGTACTCGGGTACTCTGATGGGATGGTGACAGGTACTCGGGTACTCAGATGGGATGGTGACAGGTACTCGGGTACTCAGATGGGCTGGTGACATGTACTCAGGTACTTTTATGGGCTTTGACAGGTACTCGGGTACTTTGATGGACAGGTGACAGGTACTCGGGTACTTTGATGGACAGATGACAGGTACTCTGATGGGCTGTGGCAGGTACTTGGATGGGGTGGTGACAGGTCCTCTTTATGGGGGGGGGGATGATCAGTGTGCTTGGTGTGTACATCAGGTGGTAACAAGTTGTTACCGCAATCTCCCTCGCACACATGATCGGCGTGTGACAGGGAGAACTGCGGTAACAACTCATTACTACGGCTTGTTTACATCACATGACCGGCTGTGATTGACACAGCCGGTAATGTGGTAAAGAGCCAATTCTATTGGCTCTTTACACTGATCGGAGCTGGGCTTTGTCCGAGGGACAAGCCTCAGCCCCGATCGCCGCGCTGCGCGCCCCCGGAGGAGCGCACAAGCAGTGTGCACGTGGAGGTCGGTAGTGACCGGCTGTGATTGGACACAGCCAGTCACGTGGTAAAGAGCCAATTTTATTAGCTCTTTACCCCGATCAAGGGGGTCTGTGTCCCGTGGGGGCCCGCAGTAGCGGCAAAAAGGGAAAGACGTCATATGACGTCCGCCCGGGATCAATGGAGGTTCCCTTGCCAACGTAATTTTACAATGACTCGGTAGGGAACTGGTTAATTGGTGATTAGGGATCAGCACTATGTCCCTCGATTCAGTTCAGGTGCCAAATCTGAAACCCACAAGTCAATTGTAGATGAATGTTAAAAATCTGTAATGGCCATTTTCTAGGCTAATGGTTCAGGAATTGTCAAACAAATGGCATGGGGGAGGGGTAAGCACTGCCCTGGTGAACATGCACCTGACCAAAAAATGAATGGAGCAGGGTGATGTCACTGGTTGCTAAGAACGGAGCTGTGCCACCACCACCCCAATGTCTTAACAATATTGACAGTAGATGTAGGAAGCCATCAAGTGTTGTAGTGGTATAAAATATGCTATTATTTATGACATTCAACTCCCACTAAATGGACTAACAGGTTCAGTATTTGCATAAATGCCCAAACAAGTTCATCCTTAATGATGATCACTGTTGAGTTGACACTGCCTATCTTCCTCATTCCGGCCTTATAGTAAGCACCCAGTGGTGACTACTTGAAGAAAAATGCAGCACTTTTGGGCAATCACCACACATACTGTAAGCATACCATTTGCTAGGCCTGAGCACTATTGAATGGGGTCTCAGAGTGTACACAACTAAGTGGAAAAATGTCCATTTTTTTTTTACTGACAATCAATGGTCACTATAATCTGCTTTTTACTATAATAATAACACTGGTCTACAAGGAGAGAGCCTTGGAAACTAAAGTAGCTAAATTTTACCAGAATTGGGTCACTAATAAAAAGTTAAGCCCTGAGTATTAATTGGCTTCAGTTTCCAAGATACAGCTTCAGGTAAAAATTGCATTAAAATAATTCAAAATTACAAGGGGGATGTATGATTATGCATGCTCCATAACTTTTCTTCAAAATGTGATACAACAATGAGAATGGTGCCACATGAATCATTATAAAAGTATCTTTTTATTGATACCAACAACATAACTTTCCATTCATTTATTGTTTTTTCATGTAAAATTTTCATGTTCCCTCTACACTATTGGGACTGTGAAAGGCATGGACTTTTTCTTCTTTTTTAGCCAATGACGCAGATAAGTTGCACATGTAATGCAACAATAATGAGGGGCACAGCTTTTGTCCTGATCCCCTATTTTGCATCCAAAATATATATTTTTTTACCATTGCCGTCATACTGCACTTTTGAGATGCAAGTTTAACCTCGCCACAAATGTAGCAGAAGTTATCTGCATTGTTTACACGGCATCTTGGCTTCTGAGGGAAAATATCACGCAACTGTTTCTTGGAAATGTTAGGCAATGACATTTTCACAAGCCACCAGATGTAACTGTATGATGTGTAGATCCGACCAAGACCAATGTACCTTGCAATAAAAGAACAATAAATTAGAGTTGGGTAATAACCTTTAGGGCTGGTTCACACCATAAAAACGCACTCCAGATCCGTTCCGGATACATTTTTGACGTGTTCCAGTGCATTTTTAGCGCATTTTTGATGGGTGCATTACAGGTGCTTTTCTTCTTCTTTTTTTCCGTTTTTTTCCTCACTATACTAGAGTCCAGTGCGTTTTTGATGCGTTCCAGTGCATTCTAGTGCATTTGTGATGCGTTTTACTGCGTTCCAGTACAGTCCAGTGCAGGTAAAATGCAACACGTTCTACTTTTTTATCTGGAACTGGAAAGCCCTGGAACTGACTGCACTGGTATGAACTATGCCATTGGAAACCATATAACATACTTTCCATGCGTTTTTGATTCAGAAAAAAAAAATGCACTGGACTGCATGTGGTGCGAACTGGCCTTCAGTCTCAAAGTGGAGATAGCTTTATACACTGCCATGTGTTACCACTTTTATTGTTCTACCGTACTTTGTTGAGAAGTTACGAGGCATCATGATCATCAGACAACTCCGTCCCTTGTAGGCAAATATACTCCCCTGTGTATAAATCATTATTGTGAAATATCTTGAAGACTTTAGCCAACCATCACCTTTATCACCTGTTTTCTAATTCATCTAATCAAAATATGTAAGAATTAACACGTTTTATCTCGGAGGTCGATAATTTCCCAAAATTTGTAGAATAGTGTAATATATATATATATATTTGTGCTCATAAGTTTACATATCCTGGCAGAATTGATGATTTCTTGGCCATTTTTCAGAGAATATAAATCAGAGAACACAAAAACATTTCTTTCACTCATGGTTAGTGTTTGGCGGAAGCCATTTATTATCAATCAGCTGTGTTTACTCTTTTTAAATCCTAATGACAACAGAAACTACCCAAATGACCCTGATCAAGTTTATATAACCTTGAGATTTTGGCCTGATAACATGCATACAAGTTGACTTGAAGGGGTTTGAATGGATATTAACCACTTGCCGACCGCCGATCGGCATCTGACGGCGACAAAGTGGTTCGTTATCGCAAAACGCCGTCATATGACGGCGGCCGCGATAACGAGCAATGCGCGCGCGCGCGCCCCCTGGGCGCGTGTACTGCAGCGGCATTGGCTTCAGGGAAGATCACTCCACAGCGCCAGGCCAATGATTTTTGGCCTGGCCCTGTAGATCGCCCTGCCAATGGCATTATTCCCCTGCCTCTGTAAATGTAAACAGAGGCAGGGGAAGTTCACTCCTCTTCCTCTCTGAAGTCCTTTTCGACATCAGAGAGGAAGAAGAAGCATCTAAAAACGTGAGTGCACCAACACTACACTGACACCAGGCCACATAGGCACATTTAACCCCTTGATCGCCCCCTGATCGCCCCCCAGTTAACCCTTTCACTACCTGTCACC
>BLSH010037186.1:104695-117212 GCA_018402905.1 Glandirana rugosa
TTTTTGCGTACCTTTCATACAATATAGCAAAGGTTACCGTATCAAGTATGGTTACGTCAGTCAAGGTCCCGAAAGGTCAAGGTCTATTTTTTCATCTTGCACAACGTAAAATGGACGTGACCTGACATGACCTTGCGTCATTTTACGTAGTGTTTGCGTGACCTTACGTGACCTTGCGTAGTTTTTGCGTGACCTGAGATCATATCACTCTTTTTTTTGCCTTTTTTCTTCTTTTTTTCGTGGACCTTACGTGGGTCTTTCCGTAGTTTTTACACGATTTTTTGGAAATGTTAGGCAATGACATTTTCACAAGCCACCAGATGTAACTGTATGATGTGTAGATCCGACCAAGACCAATGTACCTTGCAATAAAAGAACAATAAATTAGAGTTGGGTAATAATCTTTAGGGCTGGTTCACACCATAAAAACGCACTCCAGATCCATTCCGGATACGTTTCTGCATGTGCGTTTTTAACAAGTTTTTGATGTGTTCCAGTGCGTTTTTAGCACATTTTTGATGCCTTTCTGGGTGCATTCCAGGTGCTTTTTTTCTTCTTTTTTCCGTTTTTTTTCTCACTATACTAGAGTCCAGTGCGTTTTTGATGCGTTCCAGTGCATTCCAGTGCGTTTGTGATGCATTTTACTGCGTTCCAGTACAGTCCAGTGCAGGTAAAATGCAACACGTTCTACTTTTTTATCTGGAACTGGAAAGCCCTGGAACTGACTGCATTGGTATGAACTATGCCATTGGAAACGATATAACATACTTTCCATGCGTTTTTGATTCAGAAAAAAAATGCACTGGACTGCATGTGGTATGAACTGGCCTTCAGTCTCAAAGTGGAAATAGCTTTATACACTGCCATGTGTTACCACTTTTATTGTTCTACCGTACTTTGTTGAGAAGTTACGAGGCATCATGATCATCAGACACCTCCCTCCCTTGTGGGCAAAAATACTCCCCTGTGTATAAATCATTATTGTGAAATATCTTGAAGACTTTAGCCAACCAGCACCTTTATCACCTGCTTTCTAATTCATCTAATCAAAATATGTAAGAATTAACACGTTTTATCTCAGAGGTCGATAATTTCCCAAAATTTGTAGACTAGTGTAATATATATATATATATATATATATATATATATATATATATATATTTGTGCTCATAAGTTTACATATCCTGGCAGAATTGATGATTTCTTGGCCATTTTTCAGAGAATATGAATGATAACACAAAAACTTTTCTTTCGCTCATGGTTAGTGTTTGGCTGAAGCCATTTATTATCAATCAACTGTGTTTACTCTTTTTAAATCATAATGACAACAGAAACTACCCAAATGACCCTGATCAAGTTTATATAACCTTGAGATTTTGGCCTGATAACATGCACACAAGTTGACAACAGTATGTACAGCACTTTACAATATAAAGGAGGACAGTACAACTACAATGCAGTTCAATACAGAAGGAACAGGAGGGCCCTGCTCATGGAGCTTGCAATTATTGCTGCGTGTTGCTTTGTTTTTTTTACTTGGTGTAAGTGATTTGTTTGCTGAATTTGAATACTGAAAAAACAAAAGCTCATCATCTTTCATTTTAAAGGTCATTTTGGCAGGATAATTCTAAAATTAAACTTTGATTTCATGAAATAGTTGCTGTAGTAACAGAGGTGAGCTGACAATTTACACTGAATTTCTTCAGGCAATATTTATCCTGCAGTAGAAATAAAAGTATAGGGTGTTACACCTAATATACAGAATGCAAAAATTGCTTTGTGGAAGATTTACAGAACTTAAAAATTTGTATATGAAAAAAAATGTGTACAGTTTAATACAATTTACCTATCATCAATTTATGTTTAAGAGATCAGGAGGTGAGCTTAGCAATTTTGATATTAGGACATAGAAGACCAATCACCACACTAGCAAACATTTGGGTATACAGCATTTTGTACATTTACTAAGAAAGCAATAATATTCATTTACTGGTAATGCTATTACTGCCAATTGCCAACTTCCAGAATAACATTTCTGTACTGTATCTCTGATATTTAAAACTACCAGACTTTTTTTTATCTGTTTCTGGACCAGTCTGATTTGTATACAATATGCCAGGGTTGGCTTCTTGCTACGCCTCTCTTTGGAATAGTACTAGTGGGGTTGGGACAGATACAGTGAAGACAGAGGCGGACACATACAGAGCATCACTGATCTGTTCTATTGGCTGCCTATCATCAGTGGTCTGGTCCACTGATTATGCCTCTGTAGCATGCAAATATCTCTCCACATTGGTACCAGCCTCATGTAGATATAGTTTTCTCTGCACTGATACCAGGTGCATGTAAAATGTACTCCCTTAAAAGTAACACCAGCAAAGTGCCATTTCTTCAGTGTTGTCACATGAAAAGATAGAATAAAATATTTACAAAAATGTGAGGGATGTACTCACTTTTGTGAGATACTGTATATAATTCTATGGTATATGTTTCTGCCCACACATGCACGTTTACTTTTGTGTTTTTGTCCCTTAAAATCATAAACTAGCTCATTACTTTTTGCTTTACCTAAAAATATCAATACCAGAAAAGACAAACTAGTTCAAGATTTTTCTTTAATACAAACGTAGATGTAACCAGCATTTTTAATCATTATTCTGGTCTATTCCAGTATTGATCCAGCATTATAATAATACTAATGCCCTTGCTGCACCGTCCTTTTAGCTCAAGACAGCTTAGCAGGATTCAGCAATCATACAATGAATGATTTATTGAGGCAAGAGAAAGCACTTCTATTTGAACATACTTAAAACCACTTTTAATAATTCTCTTCCTAAATGTACAATGATAGCATGGTCACAAAATAAGTTGAACTATCTATAACTCAGAGGGAAGGGCATTTTCCAAATGTGTAGAGTTGAGGCATCATTTATACATCAGCCAAGCAAGAATTTAAACAATATTAAAACCCAAGAGCAAAAATGGAATGCTTTGCAGCTTGCCAGTCCTTGGATATGATGACTGTATTTTATTTTCATATTAAGGGCTTTTTAAAATGGATGGCCAGGCCACTGTTTTAAGGAGGCTGCCAAAATAAATCCTGATAGAAGAAACTAATGCTGAACACTTATGTAACTAAAAAATATATACAATATCTCACAAAAGTGAGTACACCCCTTACATTTTTGTAAATATTTTATTCTATATTTTCATGCGGCAGCACTGAAGAAATGACACTTTGCTACAATGTATAGTAGTGAGTGTACAGCTTGTATAACTGTAAATTTGCTGCCCCCTCAAAATAACTCAACACACAGCCATTCATGTCTAAACCGCTGGCAACAAAAGTGTGTACACCCCTAAGTGAAAATGACCAAATTGGGCCCAATTAGCCATTTTCCTCCCCAGGGTCATGTGACTCGTTGGTGTTACAAGGTCTCAGGTATGTTACTCACTCTCTCATATTATTCACTGGCAGTTCAACATGGCACCTCATGGCAAAGAACCCTCTGAGAATCTGAAAAAAAGAATTGTTGCTCTACATAAAGATAGCCTAGGCTATAAGAAGATTGCCATACCCTAAAACTGAGCTGCAGCATGGTGGCCAACACCATACAGCGGTTTAACAGGACAGGTTCCACTCAGAGCAGGCCTCACCATGGTCAACCAAAGAAATTGAATGCACATACTCAGCATCATATCCAGAGGTTGTCTCTGGGAAATAGACGTATGAGTGCTGCCAGCATTGCTGCAGAGGTTGAAGAGGTGGAGGGTCAGCCTCTCAGTGCTCAGACCATATGCTGCACACTGCATCAAATTGGTCTGCATAGCTGTTGTCCCAGAAAGAAGCCTCTTCTAAAGATGATGCACAAGAAAGCCTGTAAACAGTTTGCTGAAGACAATCAGACTAAGGACATGGATTGCTGGAACCATGTCCTGTGGTCTGATGAGACCAAGATAAACTTATTTGAATCAGATGGTGTCAAGCGTGTGTGGCAGCAACCAGGTGAGGAGACAAAGTGTGTCTTGCCTACAGTCAAGCATGGTGCTGGAAGTGTCATGGTTTGGGGCTGCATGAGTGCTGCCGGCACTGGGGAGCGCCAGTTCATTGAGGGAACCATATACTGTGACATACTGAAGCAGAGCATGATCCCCTCCCTTCAAAGACTGGGCCACAGGGCAGTATTCCAACATGATAACAACCCCTAACACACCTCCAAGACGACCACTGAAGCTGAGGATAAAGGTGATGGACTGGCCAAGCATGTCTCCAGACCTAAACCCTATTTAGCATCTGTGGGGCATCCTCAAATGGAAAGTGGAGGAGCTAAATGTCTCTAACATCCACCAGCTCCATAATGTCATCATGGAGGAGTGGAAGAGGACTCCAGTGTCAACCTGTGAAGCTCTGGTGAACTCCATGCCCAAGAGGGTTAAGGCAGTGCTGGAAGGGGGGTACTCACTTTTGTTGCCAGTGGTTGTGTGTTGAGTTATTTTGAGGGGACAGCAAATTTACACTGTTATACAAGCTGTACACTCACTACTTTACATTGTAGCAAAGCGTCATTTCTTCAGTGTTGTCACATGAAAATATATAGTAAAATACTTACAAAAATGTGAGGAGTGTACTCACTTTTGTGAGATACTGTATATACCAAAGTGTACAGAGTGTATATACGTGGTCCCATCGAAGAACTGTTCTGATTCACTGGGCATCTCATAAATCCTTTATCCATCCAAGTTGAATCCCCCTCAATAAAAAACAAAAACAAAGCACAAATATCTTTATTGTCTCAAGAGTGACTGAGAAGTGTGTGCTGGGCTGGGCAGAGGAAACAGGCGAACCACTACTTTCAGCAACCCCTACAGGGGCATGGCTACACTGGATTGATAGATTCACTCATCCCTGGATAACCACGATGTTCTTAGATATCCTAAATTTGTGTTAATCATGTGTCTGCCCGTTTGTCTTGGAAAATATCCCTTACTTAATAGCAAGGTTTGAATATGTTGGTTCTCATTTCTAGCCAAAGAACACTTTTGAGGGGACAGCAAATTTACACTGTTATACAAGCTGTACACTCAGTACTTTACATTGTAGCAAAGTGTCATTTCTTCAGTGTTGTCACATGAAATGATATAAAATATTTACAAAAATGCGAGAGGTATACTCACTTTTTTGAGATACTGTATATATATATATATATATATATATATATATGTATATATATATATATATATATCTAAGCACTAATACACTGCAATGGTCTGAGCACTAACAGGCTGACCCCCCACCCCTTCATCCTCTGACAACAATAGTGAGTACACCCCTAAGCGAAAATTTCCAAATTGGGCCCAAAGTGTCAATATTTTGTGTGGCCACCATTATTCTTCAGCACTGCCTTAACCCTCTTGGGCATGGAGTTCACCAGAGCTTCACAAGTTGCCACTGGAGTCCTCTTCTATTCCTCCATTACGACATCACGGAGCTGGTGGATGTTAGACCTTGCGCTCCTCCACCCTCCGTTTGCCCCACAGAAGCTCAATAGGGTTTAGGTCTGGAGACATGCTTGGCCAGTCCATCACTTTTACCCTTAGCTTCTTTAGCAAGGCAGTGGTCGTCTTGGAGGTGTGTTTGGGGTCGTTATCATGTTGGAATACTGTCCTGCGGTCCAGTCTCTGAAGGGAGGGGATCATGCTCTGCTTCAGTATGTCACAGTACATGTTGGCATTTATGGTTCACTCAATGGACTGTAGCTCCCCAGTGCTGGAAGCACTCATGCAACCCCAGGCCATGACACTCCCACCACCATGCTTGACTGTAGGCAAGACACACTTGTCTTTGTACTCCTCACATGGTTGCCGCAACACACGCTTGGCACCATCTGAACCAAATAAGTTTATCTTGGTCTCATCAGACCACAGGACATGGTTCCAGTAATCCATGTCCTTAGTCTGCTTGTCTTCAGCAAACTGTTTGTGGGCTTTCTTGTGCGTCGTCTTTTAAAGAAGCTTCCTTCTGGGACGACAGCCATGCAGACCAATTTGATGCAGTGTGCGGTGTATGATCTGAACACTGACAGGCTGACCCCCCCACCCCTTCAACCTCTGTATTAAACTGCTGTATGGTCTTGGCCACCATGCTTTTTTTCAGATCCTCAGAGAGTTCTTTGCCATGAGGGGCCATGTTGAACTTCCAGTGAATAATATTAGAGAGTGAGTAACATATCTGAAACCTTGTAACACTAACGAGCCACATGACACTGTTGAGGGAAAATGGCTACTTGGGCCCAATATGGACATTTTCACTTAGGGGTGTACTGACTTTTGTTGCCAGCGGTTTAGACATTAATGGCTGTGTGTTGAGTTATTTTGAGGGGACAGCAAATTTACACTGTTATACAAGTTGTACACTCACTACTTTACAGTGTAGCAAAGTGTCATTTCTTCAGTGTTGTCACATTAAAAGGATATAATAAAATATTTACAAAAATGTGAGGGGTGTACTCACTTTTGTGAGATACTGTGTGTGTGTGTGTGTGTGTGTGTGTGTGTGTGTGTGTGTGTGTATATATATATATATACATATATATATATATATACACACACACACTCTGTATTACCAAAAGTATTGTGACTCCTGCCTTTACACTCGCATTCACTTCTTGAAAAATAGTCAAAGGTTCCCATAGACACACTCTTAAACCTTTTGTACAGCCTTCCCAGAAGAGTTGGAGCTCTTATAGCTGCAAAGGGTGGGCCAACTCAATATTGAACCCTACGGACTAAGGCTAGTATGCCATTAAAGTTCATGTAGAGACAGGTGTCCCAATACTTTTGACATTATAGTGTAAAGTATTGCTCTTTGAATACAGCAGTTGAATCATGAATGTTGCAAAACATGCTACAAAGACTGAATTGTTTCAAATTTTACCAAAGTTCCATTATAAACATATTAGGCCCCTTCCTTTACAATAGATTTTTATTCAAAGTTCTTAGGATACAACCGTATCAGACAGATATGAAATGATGAATGCACCCTCAAAGAAGTCATGGGTTAGATCATTATAAACATAGTATAAAACCCAGGTTTAAATTAGGACCCTTGCTGATTACAACTACTATTGCAGAATTTTGCAATAGTAGTGCATTGGTGTACATGTAATTTGGTTGCCATTTAATATGAATGGCATGCCAACATATGTCCAGAATCAGGCTACTTTGCAGCACACTGCAGCACTGCACAACATATGTATTGTGGTCTGCTGCAACAAAATGTAGCTTTTTGTTACAGTAAGTGCTGAAGTGTGTTTAATCCATGTGTTTTGAATAGTCTGCCTAATGGAACATGCCCCAACACATAAGAATTACATTCTGGTGTGAATGAGCCCCGATTGCTCCCTTTTTAAAATACAGATTTTATAGAGGAGGCACAGGTTATGCCATTTGAAACTCATGTCAAGGCTGTAGAAAAAATGGGAACAGGATTAGCAGTGCTAGATAAATCTTGGCCTACACAACGTATTTATATGGGTGCAGAAATTTGTACACCTCCTCCATTGATCTTTGCACTGATGACACCAAAATCTATCTCTCTACTCCTCGCCTCACTTTTTCAGTGTCCTCTTGCATTACTAATTTACTAACTGACCAGCATGGATGACGCATCACTTCATTAAACTAACTCTCTCTAAAACCAAACTTTCCATCAAAATCAATAATGCAACCATCAATTACTCCACTCACACCAGGGTACTAGTTGTAATCCTAAAGACCTGTCCTTTTAACCCCAAATCCAATCGTTGTCAAAAGCTTGTAGAGTAGACTTTACCTCAGCAACATCTCTAAAATTCACCTCTTTTTAACTAATGAAACCACCAAGCTACTCATTCACTCCCATGTTATCTCTCGCCTTGACTATTGCAATTTCCTTCTGTTACGCCTACCTCTCCATAGGCTATCCTTTCTTCAGTCTATCATGAATGCTGCTGCCAAACTCATCCACCTTACCAACCACTCAGTGTCTGCTACCCCTCTCCACAAATCCCTACACTGGCTTCCGATTGGTCAGCAAATTAAATTCAAAATACTAACTACAACATACAAAGCTATTCACAACTCTGTCCCCAGCTACTTCACCAATCTTATCTCCAAATAACATGGAAAACCCTACTCTCCACTCCTCTCAAGACCACCTGCTCTCAAGCTCTCTTGTCTCCTCCCATGCTAGTCTCCAGGACTTCTTCAGTGCCTCTCCTATTCTCTGAAATACTCTACCTCAATCTGTCCAGCTATATCCTACTCTGGCTGCTTTAACCCTTTACCAACCAAGTTGGTTACAAGCTAAAAACTGTTTTTTTTGCTAGAAAATTACTTAGAACCCCAAAACATTATATATATATTTTTTCAAACACCCTAGAGAATAAAATGGCAATCGTTGCAATACTTTTTGTCACATGGTATTTGCACAGCGGTCTTTGAAGAATTTTTTTGGAAACATTTCACTTTTTTTGAGTTAAAAAATAAGACAACAGTAAAGTTAGCCCAATTTCTTCGTATATTGTGAAAGAGGATGTTACGCTGAGTAAATAGTTACCATACATGACACGGTTGAAATTGCGCGCACTCGCGGAATGGCGACAAAATCCGGTACTTAAAAATTTCCATAGGTGATGCTTTAAATATTTTTAACGGTTACCAGGTTAGAGGTGCAGAGGAGGTCTTTTGCTAGAATTATTGGTCACACTCTGGAGATCGCAGCGATACCTCACATGTGTGGTTTGAACACCATTTTCATGTGTGGGCGCGACTTACGTATGCATTTTTGAGCTCGCGGGGGGCGGTGAAGCTTGAAATTTTTTTTTTTATTTAATTTAATTTATTTTTAACACTGTTCCTTTAAAAAAATAAAAAAAAATTCTGATCACTTTTATTGCTATCACAAGGAATGTAAAAATCCCTTGTGATAGTAATATATGGTGACAGGTACACTTTTTGGAGGGCTGGGGGGTGTAAAAGACCCCCCATCCCTCCTTTACACTTCATAGTATTCAGATCGCCAAAAACGGAGATTCTGAATACTGTCATTTTTTTAAAAACTGGCGCCATTAGCCGCTGAGTAATTTGCCGAAGGAGACCCGATCAGAGCCGATTACAGCTTCTGTCAGGTCTTCTAGCCGGCGGAGGCGCTGGATCGTCGCTCCGGTCTCCCAGTGGGACGGGAGGCCGGAGAAGAGTGGTGGAAGGTGGCAGGAGGGGGGTGTCTCCTCCCGCCCCCTGGGATAACGGGCAAGCGGATCCCGAGCCAGATCGGTCATTATCCCTGGATAGCCGACCGTCCACTCTAAAAAACGATACCAGGATGTAGCCTGCAGCTGCAGGCTATATCCCGGTACAGCCACTCAAAACCAGCCGCTGCCTATTTATGGCGCTGGTCGGGAAGTGGTTAAGGGATCCCTGAAAACTCATCTCTTCAGGGACTTGTGCCACCCTCATAGATTGTAAGTTCTTATGAGCAGAGCCCTCTCACCCTTTTGTATTTTACTGTATTACAACTGTACTGTCTCCCATTTCTATTGTAAAGTGCTTTGTAAACTGTTGGCACTATATAAATCCTGTGTAATAATAATAATACATGGCCTCTGAAACCATGTCTTATGCTGCAACTTGTTTGAGTATTGCACTGTTTATTTTCTATATATTTATAATGCTATTATATGGTGCTTGTATGTAAAATTATTGACATGGAGATATACATTATCATGCAAACGTATATGTATGTATTTGCACTGTGGGAGGAAACCAGCACCCAGAGAAAACTCAAGGATTTAAACCCATGATGCAGAGGTGCAAGGCAAGCATGCATGAGAGGTAGGTAGCTGAAAACATTTCAACAGCTACTGAAGCAACTGTTAAGATAAAACATACTGGCTCCCACTTCTAGTCACGGATATGATTAATGAGAACTGACAGAATCTTTATTTGAATCATTTATCTCTAGCTAGAAATAGTAACTGATGAGTCATTCCTTAGACTATTATTTAAAATGTATTTTAAAATGGAACATAGCCTAAAAACGTTTTAATTGTGTCAGCTTGAGCATTTTTTTTTTTACACTGTAGATTTGCTTTATAGTTTAGATGTAAACTCAGCACTCTCTTTGCCATATTTTTCTCTCTCACTTCATAAGAAATATGGTAATATCTAAGTGCTCAAAGGAATCAGCCATCGTTTTTTCATCAGGCTGTTGCAGACTGTGCATGGCTCCTCAGTTATTGTTTGGGAAAGCACTGATCCCGTGGAAACAGAAATATGATTGGGTGCTATGCAGTGCACATACTTTTATTTTTCAACCTAAGCCTATTTAAATTAAAGTTTATATTTTTTTTATTACTGTAATATTATTAATTTTAGTAAAATATTAAAAGGGGCAGTTGATCCACCGACAGGTTACTAGAATGATGCTGCTTGTAAATATGCCATTCATACTTTTAAATGCCATGAGTTTCTGAACCTCAGTGAAGGCAAATGGTGCAAACTCTGGTGTGTTCATTGATAGCATTCATTCTCTGTTCACACTGTAGTCTGCTGGCTATTGTAGGTCTTGTTCTGCACATTCAGTTATTAAAATTCTTAGCACAGTCTCTTTGCTGCCATGTTTCCAGACACAAGAATCTCTGCTGTGACAAATTCACGCTTCAACAAAACAGCGAGTTTTAGTCTATAGTATGCTTTTTCTGCTGCTTCTGGATTCTCTGTGTATTTTTATTAGGTTATACCAATACAAGTTAGCAACACTATTTGGTGATGCGAATTGTGGTTGACAAGAATCTGGAACTAGAATAATACATGCATTTGAAGCGTACCCTTTTACTGACAGTGATTACTCAATGTAGTAACATGGAGCTCTATTTTGTTCACACCTTCTTTTTGGGGAAGAATATTGCTACTGCATCTAATCTCAATATAATGTTACTATAGACATGCAGCATATTGCATGCCACAGAGAAAGTTTCAGTAATGCAAGTACTGATTTCACGTGTTGGTGGGCACCTTTATGGTTAGTTGAATCTGCTTTCAAAGTGCCTGTAGACATTACATAGTTACATAGTTAGTCAGGTTGAAAAAAGACACAAGTCCATCCAGTTCAACCAAAAAAAAAAAAAAAAAAAATGTATATACATATACACACATATATATACATACATATACACATACACACATATACACATACACACATACAACCAAATAATCCCATATACAATCCTTCACCCACAGTTGATCCAGAGGAAGGCAGAAAACCCCAGCAAAGCATGGATCCAATTTGCTATAACGGGGGAAAAAATTCCTTCCTGATTCCCCGAGAGGCAATCGGATTCACCCTGGATCAACTTTACCTAAATATGTTAGATCACAGTTAGAAGATCTAAACACGAATTGATCATTCTTTGCAATGATTTTAGTGTAAATGTGTTCCAGTATTGTCACAAAACAGACATGCTAAAAACATGACTTGACTTTGTAGAAGAGCAATACCGAGAGCAAGGTCATAGACACAAACCTGTTTCTTAAAGTGGTTGTAAACTCTTACGTATACCCAGTGAAGTGACTGGCTTCAGGTGACACACAGAGATGAAACAATTCCTCCTACATATTTTCATTAAATCCTTGTTTTTAAATGATAATGCACTATTGCGGCCTCTTTTACTTCCATTGAGTGACGAGGACGCCCTTTGATGGATAGGATTCGGGAAGCTGATCGCATTAACCTAGTGGAGGTTTATATCCACACGAGTTTCTCCTGACCCCCTGTGATAAGGGGTCCAGGAGTTCCGGTAAGGGTACATCCATATTGGTGGAGGATTCTTTTTTCACTTGAGTGGTGATGTGGTGGATGTTCACTCATTTATGAAACTTGGAGAAGATTGTCACCATTTTTATTACACTGGATTGGATGTTTTGGACTTTCCTTCTGTTTATATATTGATTTGCATGTTTTTACACACTTTTTGGACTTTATTCTTTGTAGTTACACATATTATGTCACAAGCGCAACTTTTTTGTTTGTTTTCTGTGAAAACAATTAGAAACATAGAAACATAGAAAAGTGATGGCAGAAAAAGACTGAGTAGTCCATCGAGTCTGCCCCTTTTTTTTTTTTTTTTTTTTTTTTTTTTTTTAATACATGTCAGACCTCCTTTCTTCCCTCTCCCCTCTGTACTAGCTTTGGAAATTTATGGAGTTCCCCCATTTATTCCAAGTCCTCCCGTCAGAAAAGTTATACTTTGGTTTTAGTTCTTGTGCCCCTGTACTGGAGTTTGATTGACCTCCCTTCAAGTTTTGATTAGAATCTTTCATAATAAAATGACTTTCCCACCAACTACTAACCTTATTTGATGGTTGTCTCCAACACTCTGTCAGTTGTCATTTACCGAAGTTTGTACGAACCCTATTTGTATTTAGGTATCAGTCTGTTGTTCCAATTACATTTTTTTTTTTTTTTTTTTTTTTTTTTTTT
>BLSH010037186.1:133754-174968 GCA_018402905.1 Glandirana rugosa
CCCCGACTGCCGCCGTGAAAAGACGGCGCGCGGTCGAGAAGCAGTTAAGCTCAAAAGAGGCCTACCATGTGTATTCGTGCCCAACAATTTTGCTCAAACATGTCAACATGTGTCAACAAAATATACATATATTAAAAATACATGCATTTTTTTCTATGGTAATCTCTACATACATCACAAATGACCCTGCATATTCGGCATCAACAGTCAAAACATTTCCAGTCAGAAAGGTACATGATAATTTGATGCAGTGTTTTTAATCTCATCCTTCTCTCTCATGCTACCAATCCCCAAAAAGAATCAATGGATCTGATAACAACCATAGAGTGGCTAAAATAGAGGTAGAAGTACCCCCACAGGATAGCAGTGTCAGTGAGAGGGCCAGAATGCAGTTATCTGCCTAGTTTACGGTTAGATATAGGCTGGTCTGCAATTTGTTAACACGACTGGTTCAAAGCTAGTTTAAAGTGTAACTCTAGGCAAAACTTTTTTTTTAATGTTTAAATAGAGTGAAGGGTAGACCTTTTGTCAAGTTTTTCTTGCTGTCTAAGTCCCCAATTGGGAGAGTCACCATTCTATTTGTTTGGGTGGCCATGTCACCAAAACAGACATTACCTATCCCATGATTTGTGCAGAAGTGGTACTGCAGTTTTTCCTAGGATCAATTTGCACCCTATGACTTCCTCTTTTATTATATGAATTTAGATTTCGCATGTTTTTTTTTTTCTGAAATATCTACCAGAATGTCCTACCTGCCTGCCATGTGCACTTCTTTATCTGCAGAAGTTCCACAACTAATAAATATCTAAAGCAGTTGCAATGTGCCATTTTGCATGGCTGTGGAGTTAGGAACACATATGCGCGAGAACAGTTAAGCAACACCTTAATTTAAAATTCACGTTTCACTCTTTTCTATACAGCTCAAATATTTTATAAATGCAACAAAAATAATTATTAATTACGTTTATAGTATTTTAATGATCTAAAGATGGTAAAGGTCATGGTCCAGAGGGTTAATCTCATTGCATTAATAAACTCTGCATCACCTATTTTGTAGAACCATTTGTGGTTAAAAGTTATACTATATTAAGTATTTAGTTGCCAAGTATATAAATCAGAAAGACATTTTCAGAAACAGTCTATGCAGCAACCTTTGCTTGAAATGGAGTTCACGTGTTCTATTATAACACAGCAGCTGAGCACTAAGGAAATCAATGCATTACTTCACATCTGTCCATGATTTCCAATAACACAACAATACATGAAATCTATGTACTGTCAGAGTATTACAATGGTGTGTTTACAGTGTGAAGGCACTACCAACACCCAAAGCACAATTTTTCCACACCTGTTACTATCCAAAGTCTGCAAAAGAAACACCAGACTTTATCTAAAAGAAATTGTTACTCCCTCAGTGTACTATAATTTGGCTTCTTCACATAAGGCTTGCTCACTGTGGTGCAAAAACGTGCCAAAGAGACACCAGAGTTTAACGAAAAAAATCCCTAATCTTCTTCCGAGTGCACAAAATTGTGGCCTCATCATACAGACTGCCCCCCCCCCCAAGCAGTTGTTTACAAAATAAAGAAAGCTTGCAGGGAAAATCAATTCAAATGTCATTTTTTTTTAAAATATATATGTCAGTTTTGCTGAAGCAGGTTCTATACACGGTGCAGATATATTTAAAGGAATTTTTCATTTTTTAAAAACAAGCTATTTAAAAATATGTTTTTGCATTAATACATGTCCCCCAGGACAGTACCTGGGCCCCCATACACTTTTTATGGCCAAAAACATGCATATTAGCCTTCAAAATAGGCACTTTTGATTTTTCAAGTTTGAGTTCCCATAGATTTTAATAGTGTTCATGGTTCGGGTCCAAACTTTTGGGATGTTCGAGAGTTCTGGCACAAACCGAACCGGGGGGTTGTTCGGCCCAAATCTAATGCTAAATTGTATTATTACCATTGTTAATCCATTTTATGCTTACCATATTGGGTGGTAATATATTAAATTCACCTTTACTACCTGTTTTGTTTGCCTGTTTTCTTTGATATAGCACTACCACTGGATACGGAGTATTACTTTCAGTGATTTTCTGTGATATTGGATGTTTGTACACTCAAACTGATGTGTTAGAGTAGCTGAGTTTTTTTGGAAAAGGTTGATGCAAAGAACACAGGGCCCATCCTAACCAGCTGCTTCTACACAGGTAGTGCTACACAAATGCTGTCAGATGAAAATATGTTAATGTTGTACCACCCAAGTGATGGCCTAGAGGAAAGAAGTTGTTTTTGTCAGCTGGTATGGGAGCAGTTGAAATGCTTCGCCAAGCTTGTATTCAGTCTCTGGGTGTAGGGATGATTTAGTTACTTTTTTTTTTCTTCACTCTAGCAATCGGGAAGGAAAACCTGGTGTGGTAAGGTACTTGAGACAGTGTGGTGGTTGTTGGAAAGTGTTGCTTTGAGTTTTAAAGTATTTGTCAACCCGTGGCAATCATTTTAACCTACAGGTAAGCCTATAATAAGGCTTACCTGTAGGTTCACTCCATATCTCCTAAACCTGCACGGTTTAGGAGATATATAGTGTACTTGCATTGCCGATGTCATTCGGCACATGCACAGTGAATAAAAGGCACGCTGTGCCATTTCTTCACTTCGTTCGTGCCATGACTGATGGCTCCTGCGCGGGAGTGACGTCTGCAACTCAGGCCAGTCACAGAGCCAGAGTCACGGCCTCGGAAGGAAGAGGGGCTGAAGATGGACGCTGCCTACACAGGAGACATAGCGTGCTTCATTTGCAGGTAAGTGACACACAATGGGCTACTATGCGATGCATAGTAGCCCATTATGCTTTTATTTTGCAGGGGTTTACTTCCTCTTTAAGTCTTCACTATGGGGGAGGGTGGGCAGTCTATGACCACAAGATTGTATGCTTAATTTTTGCTGTTGTCTGCCCATCCCCTCTTGTTCCTTGAGAAAGCCTCACAGGAAAAGGCCAGAAAAGACTAAACTCTCATAGCATAGTTTAAAGAGCCTTTGTTATACAGAAACTTCTTTTAAAGACTATTTCACCAGTAAAGTACTTATTGGCTTATACAGTTGTTCTGCTGTACAGGCGATAAGCAACCCAACAGTGTTACAGTTGCCAGTGGCAAGTAAAAGTGGTGCTGTCACAATAATCAATAATTTGAATAATCTCTGGGGATCAAAAAATGCCATTCAGAAAAAAGAGGTGAAAAGTCAAGCTGAATCCACTTGTCACTTTTCTCCAAAGCTGTGCTCTCAAAACCCTTTTTTTCCCCTGTACTCTTCAAGAAAATGTACTTGACAATGGCAACTGAGGACCTCAGACTGGCAAAAGCCAAAGGTTAACCTTCCAGCATAACAACTATCCTAAGCACACAGCCAAGACAACACAGGACAACTCTGTCCCTAAAAATGAATTTAAAGTGGTTCTAAGGGCTTAGTATCCTTTTTTGCCTTAATGCATTATATACATCAAGGCAAAAAACCTTCTGGGTGAAGCCCCCCCCCCCCCATACTAAAGCCTGCAGCCAGTCCAGCAGGCTGAATGAAAAAAAAAACAGAGCTCAGGAGGAGCCGCTGTACTAACAATCCAATGTTAGTACAGCTATCTCCCCTGCTTAGCTATTGTGTTCCGACAGGGGGAAGCCCCCCCCCACCAGGACACACCAGGCAGTACTCTCAACCATTGGCTGAGAGCACTGATCGGCAGACCTTCTTCAGTCATGCCCCTTCGACAGATTCTATCGGACCGGCTGCCATGCACATGGGCAGAATTTCCTCCAGTTTCTATTGAACCAGCCAATGCCACCTGACATTCAGCCCGTGTGTACGGCCCTTTACCTGAGCCCAATCTTAATCCAACGATATCCATGGCAGCAGCGGCTCTCCCGGGTCTCTCACACAGAAGTGGGAGCCATTGGCTCCTGCTGCTGTCATTCACAGCCAGTAAGCCAATGAGGAGTGAACGGGGGTGGAGCCAAGCCACGCTTTGTGTGTGAATGAATACATAGAGCGCAGCTCGGGAACAAGCCTGCTCGAGTGCCTCCATAGCAAAAGGCTTGCTAGAAGCACCGGCAGGGGACCCTAAAAGAAGAGAATCAGGACATACATTGCACAGGTCAGGTACGTCTAACATGTTTTTTTCCTTTAGAATTACTTTAAACAATTGTAGTATCAGGCTGCAACATAACAAAATTGAAAAAAAAATGAAAGGGGTCTGAATACTTCATGAATGCACTTAATATCACAATTACTTTATACCTGGTATATCTTTACTCACTGGCTGCACATTACATCTTAGGCACATGTTTTTAGCATATAACTGCCATATGCTGCCTTGGAAGGCAAGTAAAAAATTACTGATGCTTCCTTTCTTGTTTTGATGAAACATTAAAGCTAAGACTTTTGGAAAAAGCACTCCCTTTAAGTTCATCAGCTGGCAACAGTACATTTGACAGCTGTAATTAGGAATTTTTATATTGGTATGTGTAAATGCTTTGAAGTGAAAAATGATTTTGCAAAGTGAATATGACCATGCACTGCCAACATTTTTGGAATCCTGGATTCATATTTGTTCTTTGGGTAAGCATAAAACCATGAGTAATTCACTGGAAAAAAATGCAGCATAATGGTGACTCACTCTTTCCCAGTACTATTAATAAATTATAAAATATTAGTACATCTTAATGAAATCCTTAATTTATACAGCTTTGGAAAGCTGAAGTAAAGGAATGTTTACCTTTATTATTTTCTCTGTCCCACCAATATCTGGACCTCTAGTTGGACAGTGTCTTAATATGTGTGCTAAGTGTTTTAAGTCAGCAGAATATAATAGAAAGGGGAATACAAAAACAATGGTTTCAGGTGCTGAATTACAATGACATTTTCAACATCTTTGCATTTAAAACAGTACTCTACCTTACTTACAGACAAGAAACAATGTGCCTATTCTTTGAACAAAGTTGAATTCCAAAGTTATTTTTAATTTCTAATAGCTGTATAATAAGCTTATATTGTATATGTTATGAAAAACGATGTGGAATAGTATGGCATATAATATACATATTAGACTATGCAATATACAGTACAGCATACATGGTGTGACAACCTACAACAGAGTATACAAAGTAAAGTGCAGCATATCATGTGTCATGTGTTTTTGGAAAGTAGACAGTTCAAGGCAAATAGTAGGAGGCATGATTTTTTATTTTTTTTGGAAAACAAAGGAATTGTTTATTTTTTATTTTGTTTTTAACAAGTTATTTCTCGCGCACAGCATGAGCATACTTACAATTACATTCCTAAACATATTCTGCATTTTCTCCTAAGTATGGGTAATATACCATGTGTGAAACTTTTTCACGATCTAAATGCATAGAGGGACCCAAAATCCATGGAACCCCTTTGGACTTTCTGGGGGCATACAGTGCTGTGAAAAAGTATTTGCCCCCTTCCTGAAATCATCATTTAAAAACTGCATTTTGTCTTTACTTGGATTATCTTTTTGTGATATTAAATTTTGTTTGATGATCTGAATCACAGCACTGTAAATTACATGTTTAATTTCCTGACTACCTATCATATTTCTTGAGTCCTTGATGTGCCAGGACAGGAGGAACACCCACAAAATAATCACATTTTAGAAAGCAAACCCCCCAAGGTATTTTCTGAAAGGCTTAATGAGTCTTAAAACTGACATTTTTTTGCCACAAGTTTTTGGAAAATGTATAAATAAGATGAAAAAATATGTATTGCTAACACACAGCATACGCATACTTAGAATATCACTAAAAAAAAAAAAAAGCTGTTTTCACAGCCTAGCCACATAGGTGGGGTCCAAATTCAAGGAACACCTTAGACATTTTAAGGGCATAAATGACACATCTAATAACCTGACTGGTGTGCCAGGACATGGAAACACCCACAAAATGACTGCATTTTTGGAAGCAAACCCTCCAAATTATCTTCTAAGAGGCATAGTAAGTCTTTTAAAGACTTAATTTTTTTTAGGGAGTAAAGAACAAAGGGAAGGAAGCACCAGCTAAGTGTAGTATCCTGGTCAAAATGCTTTAATAACAATGGATTAATAACACTTACAAGATAAACAATATAAAAATGCTCATCTGGTGCTCAGTATGTAGGTGTATGTGTATGTATGACTGCTGTGAGGAGTTCCAGCTGCTGGGAGAGATGGCCCGCTCGGGAGCCTGGAGGAGCCCCAGGAAGCCACACTGACCAGCATGGAATGAACACCGGAAGTGACGTCACCAGAAGGATAGAGGACCAGATGAGAAGACAAGGCTACGCGCTTGGAACGTCCAGCTCCTCCTAGTGGCACCAGATGAGTGTTTTTATCCTGTGTATCTTGTGAGTGTTATTAATCCATTATAAAAACATTTTAACCGAAATACCACACTTAGCTGGCACTTCCTTCTCCCATTGAATCACACAGAGCCATACACAACTCTGAGGATAGCAGCCGCAGGTGGTCCCGGGCCTCCCCTCTCTGCCTTTACATCTTGTCCTACAGGATTAGAGACTGCCTTGGATTACCCCTTACCCCATGTATGGTTTCATAAACTATTCATTGCCAATTAGACTATATAATCTTGCTGCGCCGTTTTAGGAAATGTGAAATGAAAATGTATTTGTTTAAACAAAGTTGTCAAGCAAAATGACATTTATCTCACACAGCCTAGACCTACTTAGAATTCAACCTTCAGGCACATTCTACTACTCCTTCAAGGTATGGGGATACCACATGTGTGAGACTCTCACAGCCTAGCCATATAGAGTTGACTTGATAAAGAAGGGACAATGCCTCCGAAATGCGTTGTCCCAGCAACAGCTGGCAACAACCTTCCCCAAGTGTCGTGACATACTGTCAAGAGCGGCTCCAGCTTCTTTCGGAACCCGTGCTCATGATTAGGTTGTGGAATGGTTGTGATAGACACATGAGTGAGTACTAATTAAAATGAATGTAAAATGCTTTGGGGAGGGTAGAAAAACTGCATGCTTTAAAAAAATTAAATACACTATGAAAATAAATAATTGTATATTTAACAATAGAAACCATTGACCTTTTTTTTTTTCTTTTAGTTGTGGAATTGATTAGATTGTTTTGATGCCTACTTTGTTATTTTGGTTTTCCATTATTTTGTTTTTCACAGTTCTGACTAAATTAAGAAAACGCTCACTTAAATGATCCTAGATACAATTTTGTGACCAGAGGATAGGAAAATAATGACTTTGCAATCTGCACGACACTCCTCTCACTTCAAAGAAGCAGCAGTACCATTCATTTTACTGGTTTCTACATAATGACAAATATTCTTTTTTCATATGCCATGCCCTTCAGTTGAACTCAGCAGTTTGCAAGCATTATAATGGCATTACTTGTTAAGAATGAATTAACTGTATTCACATCCTGCAAGATATATTATCTTTCTATGCACATTTCTCCTAAATGAGAATTACTGCTATGTAAATATGTTTCAGATAACTGCACAAACTTTCTATTATCATAACTTTTATGGGCAAGTTGCAGTAAATACAATTCATCCACAGAATTACAAAAACAAGAGGTAAAGGAAGCTTCTATGTCTGCTAGAATTTAAAGTGGTTCTAAAGTCTAAACATTTTTACCTTAATGCCAAAATGTCACACTGGTTGTAAGGTAAACATTTACCGGACTTCTCCACCGACCCAGCTCTTTCCCATCTGCATCGGCGCTGCTCTCTCTTCCTGGTGTCACAGGAAACTAGGAGAGCTGCGGGAGCCATAGGCTCCTGCTGCTGTCAGTCAAATCTTCTGAGGAGGGAGTGGGGATGTGGCTTAACAATGCTGTGTGTGTCTATGGAACTCACACAGTCTGGCTTGAGAGCATGCCCACATGGGTGCCCCCTTAGCACAGGACATACTGAGGGGATACTCGGAAAAGAGAGGGAGCATACGGTGTAGACGGGGCACTCCAGAAAAAGAGGTAAGGGACCACAGGACACAGAGCAGGTAAGTATAAAATCATTTGTATTTTAATTAAATAAAGCTGAACAACAGATGCAAAATCACAAAACTGCTGAGAAAATTGATAAAAATGATTTTAAAAAACTTGATGAAAAATTCCTTTTGAAAAATGGTATCAATTCAAAAGACCTGGTTCCCACCCCTAACCAACAACAACCAAACAACTTTCAAACCCAGAAAAACTTACCTCAAGACCTTGTCCACCACAGAGCCTCTTCTGGTAGTGGTGACTGGTGATTGAAATGTCCTCTTTTTTCTCCCTGCTGCTCAGCTGACAAGTTTGCATCCTTCCTTGTTGTGACATTACTTCAGGACCCTGTTAGGACTCCAGTTAGGGTCCAGTGATATACTTTTTCACAGTCAATGGGCAGAAATCATGTCACCAGGAAGCAATGCGAAGACCTGTGGAGACTGCAGGCCAGACCCCCAAGAAAAACACCTTAAACCCGGCTGTCACATGACCAGGGTTTTAGGCAATTAATGGGGTATTTAGGTCGATTTTTTAAAATAGAAAAATATAGATTGCATGCAAGGGGATGAAGAAGGAAAAGGAATTTTTTTTGTCACTGTTCATGAGATATAGAACCCTTTCGCACTTGTATGACTTCAAAATTGTGCAATTTCCATTCTGATTCAACAGTAGGACTTCATACAACTTAGACACGATTTCAACGCGATTTGGGATCAGTACGACTTTGTAAGACTTTGTTGCAACTTTAGCACAATGAAAACATACATGCTTGTGCTTATAAAGTCGTACAGAAATAGTACTGAAATCGCCTCTATATTATTCAGGTGCAATTTGCATGTGACTTTGAGGGTTTAACATTGAGGTCTGTGGACCTCAACTCGCATGAAAGTCCGACCAAACTAGTGCAGGGACTACTTTGAAGTCTGTGCGCCTTGAAGTCTTACATATATGAATGCTTGTCATTGGAAATCATGGGGAACGACTTGTCATGCGACTTTGTAGTCTAAAGTCACTGGACAAGTCGCACAAATGTGAAAGGGGCCTTAAAGTAATCTTCTACTTTTTGTACTTAATGTGCAAAATCATAAACATTGACTTGTCACATAAAACAGTTGTTAAAAGTTATTACCATTTACTGACATATCATCATTCTGAAAAAGAATTGTTCTCAAATGTTCTCTACTATTCTGTGCTATCCCTACGTACTTTCGCTCCCCTCTCCATCCCTTTTTACCCCAGAGGGCCTGCGACAACCTCATAACAACATCCAGTCATAGGCACACCTTCAGAATCTATGGCTCTTAACTGGCTATCCCTAAATGTTTAGGGCCTTCACTCGCCCCAGAAATGAACCATGATATTCAGATACCTCAGCTCCCATAAAACGGATAATATCTGCATTCAGGAGACACACTTTGCAACCTCATTAACCCCTTGATATCTTGACATGCTATACCGGCATGTTTATTACGTAGCTGTACTATGCAACTTTATTATGCCCCCAGTAAAAAGCACGAAATTGTCTGTGATTTCCATAAAAGAGCATCCTTTAATTGCAATAAGAGTATCTCAGATCCCCAGGGCTGGTTTTTTATTACTCCCAGGGTCCCTATGCACTCTGAATAAATGGCCACACAGGCCATTCCTTCAGTGCCCTGTGCCATGAACTGCAGCTCCTGCATGCATGCACGGGAGTGATGTCATCTCGGCTCCGGGCAGTCACACAGCCGGAGTCTGCTGACCTGGAAGGAAGACGGGTGAGGATGGAAGCGCCTGCAGCTCTGACATCTCGGCGCTGTAAGGGTTTTGTTTTAAGGTAAGTTTAACATAATGCGCTAGCATGTGATGCATACTACGCATTATGACATTACATTGCAGGGTACAAAAAAAGAAAAATATCCAGCGGTTTACCACCACTTTAAGGAAGGTGAATTTTTTCCCAAAAATATGCTATGGGCTTCCATTGTCATGCTCCCCAAGCCAGACAAAGAAACTTAATCATGGGCAAACTTTCACCTAATCTTACTCCTTAACCACTTCACCCCCGGAAGGATTTCCGATGTTAGGACCAGAGCACCTTTTGCGATTCGGCACTGCGTCGCTTTAACTGACAAGTGTGTGGTCGTGCGACGTGGTACCCAAATGAAATTTGTGTCCTTTTTTCCCACAAATAGAAATTTCTTTTGGTGGTATTTGATCACTTCTGTGTCATTTCTGATTACCGCTATAAACAAAACAAGAGCAACAATTTTGCAAAAAAACATTTTACTTTTTGCTAAAATACATGTCCAAAAAAAACAAAAAACAAATGTATTCATCGGTTTTGGCTGATTTATATTCTTCCTCATATTTTTAGTTAAAAAAATCGCAATCAGCGTTTATTGATTGGTTTGCGCAAAAGTTGCCGCATTTACAAACCATGAGAATTAATTTCGGGCATTTTTACATTTTTTTTTACTGGTAATCACGGCGATCTGCAATTTTTATCGGGATTTTAATATCGGGGAGGACATGTCGGACATTATTGACACTTTTTTGGGACCAATGACATTTATACAGTGATCAGAAATTTAAATATCCACTGATTGCTGTATAAATGTCATTGGCAGTGAAGGGGTTAACCTGCAGGTTAGGGGTTAACTGTGTTACCTAGGTGTGTTCTAACTGTGAGGGGGCTGGGCTACCATGGGCATAAGAGATCTAAGTGATCCCAGTGACAGGGATCAGTAGATCTCTTACATGCCCACTGACAGAGCGGGGAGCCACCGTGTTTACATCGGCGGTTCCCCGTTCTTTCTCTCTGGCAGGTCATTAGGGCTCACCGGCAGACATCGGGTCCAGCCGAGCCGTGGGCACACTCCTGCAGAGTGCTAGCCATGCGAGCTTACTGTATATACAGCGATTTGCGGGACAGGGCCACTCTGCAGCAGTAAATATACTGCACCCAGTCGGGAACCGGTTAATGTGGATATAAAAATGTTGGCCAAGCTTCTCAGTAATTAATAAAGTTCCATCAAAGCTGATAAATTTGCCAGTGTTGAAATTGGTCAAAAGCTCACTATATTGATGGAGGGTAAGTGGTTTGTGATTTCTCTTTAATTCAATGATTTTAGTGCAGTCGATTGAAAGATTTTATTAATGTGTGTGTGGTCACCTTCACTGTCACCTTTGACATTACACAAGACACTTTTAAAATGCTCAAGATAAAGGGAAAAATGGTGGACACATAGGCTTCCCCTGAGGTTTACTCAATTTGATTAAAAACCCAGTTCTGGTCTTTAAAGTTATTTTAAGCAGAATACTTTACATCCTCATAGTTAATGCAACAGGGGATTGGCATTATCCCTTTCCTCCTGGGATTAAAGAAGTTGCAAAAATCTCCTAAAGTTAAAAAAATATATTTTGAAAATGGCGATGTCAAACATTTGGGAAATGTCCACATATTTGTCTCAACTGTGAATCTATTAGTGTACAATATTTATCTATAATGGCCTGCTAACTTTATTGAATGCAGACAAAACTACAGTTTTTTTCAGTACCAAAAACACAAACTTTATCCACTTGGTTCCTCCTGATCTTACATAACTGTACTGCCAATCAGCATTAAGTAGTGGAGAGAATCTGCAAGAATTTGAAGCAATTGGTTTGCCTACTAATTGCTATCCCTAGTTCACAGATATCAGGCAAAAATGTTAGAATGGTGTGGCCTTATCTTGATTTAGTAGACACAAGGGCTTATACTCAAAATATGGAACCACTAGGTTCCTGCGCATTAGCACTATTGTAAAGCCTCGTACACACGGTGTGGTGGTCATACGACCAGACGTCCAAAATGGTATGTTGGCTGTTGTGTCTCTCATACTGACGTGCACTAAGTGATTGTATGAACAAGCCGAACGTGGTGATGTGCTACAAGCATATAAAGGGGAAGTTCCGTTATCGTGCGCCACCCTTCATCTGATTTTGTGTCAGTTGAAGTTTGGTGAGCGCTGATTCGCGATTTTCAGATAGTTACTGATCGGTTGTTCGTCAACCAGCCATATTGAGATCTAGAGAGAGAACTTGCTGTTGTTGGCCTAAGAGTTCTGTCTTGGACCCGAATCCAATGCAGAAGGACTAGAAAGAGTTAACAGTGATCAATTTGGTCATATGTCTTTAGTCAGGGAGCTCCAGGAGAATAATCCTGATGATTTCAGGAATTATCTTCGGATGACGGATCCCTGCTTTAACCACCTCTTGGCATTGGTGTCCCCCTATAGCCAGAAGTAGGACACATGCATGCTCCTTGCTATCGCCCCTGAGCAAAGGCTCATTGCCACCTTGCATTACCTGGCGACAGGAAGGAACCTCCAATACCTTAAGTTCACTATAGGCATCTCCCCCCAGGCTCTTGGAGTCATTATTCCTGAGACATGCTCAGCCATCATACAGGCGCTGCAGAAGGACTATATTAAGGTAGGTTTCATGCTAATACCACATTTTATGTGTTTATGCTTGATAATATTGTATTTGCCCTTTTTTGCAACACATAATTAGCAACATTACAATATGCTGTGAATGTCTTCTTTGGCCTCATGCATGCTCTAAGCTTTTTTCACCTCCTTTTTTCCTCTACATGCCTATTTTCCTATACTATGCTCCCCAGCATGTTGTCCTGCGTCCATACACACTTAGCCTGGTAACGTCACAATTATTTAGGTTAGCTGCATTTTGGGCCTTAACCCCCCCAAAAAGCACAAACTTTTCAAACGTTATTTGTGTGTTTCAAATCCTGCAGAGTGCCTGAGGTCTTATTATTATGTCAAAGATAATCCCCATCCCTCCAAAAAGTTAGCATTTTAAACTACTGTATCTCCTGACATGTTATCTCCTATACACACTTTCCATCTTTTGTGGGTCACATTTCCTTAATAATTACACAAACCATGTAGTGCAAGGGCCTGCTTGATTACCTACTAATTTGACCTCATGATATTTTTTGGTTGATTATTATTTAAAAAATGTGATTGTGATAGTATAGTGTGTATGTAGCTTGGGATTATGACACGTATTACCTGTCCACTGGGCTGGAAATAGAGGAGGGAGTGGCCAAACTAAAAACCATTATTCCTGTAGCAAACTCTCATGGAACTGGAGCGGTTTACCTGTCCAAAACATCTACGCGTTATCTCTTCCCCCCTGAAAGTTGGCAAATGGCTTACCAGAGGGGTGTGAGGAAGTAGATAAGTTCACCTTACACTTTGCGGTTTCAATACTCTCCATCCTTATGTTGCCCTTGCGTTTTTGGATTAAATAGGATTTCTATGTTATGTGTACAAGTATTAAATGTTTAATTTAAAATTTTCTCCACAGTTTCCTTCCAACCCACAGCAATGTCAGGAAGTTGCTGCGCAGTTTTTGCACCAATGGGATTTTCCCAAATGCGGGGGTGCCATTGATGGCAAGCATGTCAGGATTGTCCCACCACCCAACTCTGGCTTGTATTGCTATAACTACAAGGGGTCTTGCAGCATAGTGATGCTTGCCGTTGTGTCTGCAAACTATGAGTTTTTGTACTTGGATGTGGGGAAGAACGGCCACAACTCTGACGGAGGAGTGATAATGCAAACAGAGTTTTACAGGCAGCTACAGAATGGCACCCTCAACTTGCCACCTGCAGACTAAAATGTGGAGGGTCTCAATTTTGTGTTTGTAACAGATGAGGCATTTGGTCTTGGAGAACATCTCATGAAGCCATTCGCTCAACGCAACCTGACCCCTGAGCAGACGATCTTCAATTACAGACTTTCTCGTGCTCAAAGGGTGGTGGAAATCGCCTTTGGTATTTTGGCAAATAGGTTCCGCCTATTTTTAACACCCATAAACCTGGCATTGTATTAAATAAATCATGTGGTGTTGTGCTGCTGCATCCTACATAATTTTCTGCGCAGGAATGCTAGCAGCTATATGACCTCAGTGCCCAGTGACATTAACCCAGCACTGCCAGGCCCTAGTACAGCAGCTGAAGGTTGTTCATCATTGGATGCAATGGCAGACCTCCAGACTGGCCGTGCTACCTTGGCCACCCAGAATGCGCAGGATTTTCAGCTCAAGCATATGGACTATTTTGTGGAGAGAGGGGCTGTAGCTTGGCAGGACATGATTTCTGATCGTGTTTATAGTTTTGTTGGCCTTATAAATTAATCCTTCAGTTTAACTACTCTTGTCTGTTGTTTTTCTATGTATAAGATATGTTCTCTATATGTATATTTTTTGTTTTCACTTGCTCCAAGAGGGAAATCTAACCTTCCTTTCTACATGAGGTCACAAGATCATCCTCGTCTAAGTATTGTGGTGTGCTGGGGGCCTACTACTACACACACACACACACCCCCACACACACGTTTTTGTTCTTCATGCATGGAATGCATTCCCAACTGCTTCAAATGTTCCCTGAACATAATAATATTGCTTCTTATGTATTGGAGTTGCTAAACACTGGCCTAAACACTGGCCTAATGAGGCCAGTGTCTATCCCATCAGGGGGTATCAAGTGTCATGCTTCTGGGGTGCGACCCCCCCTTCCTCCAAACTAGAGTTTTTTGGAGAAAGGGGTGTTGCACCAGTGAAATGCGTGAGTTGATACCATCAGGGGTTCTGAACTGACACGTTTCAGGGGTGCCCCCTTTATCTAAACTCAAGTTGCTTTGATAAAGGGGCACCCCCAAAACACATCAGCTCAGAACCCCTGATGGTATCAACTCACATGTTTCGCTGCTGCAACACCCCTTTCTCCAAGAAACTCTAGTTTAGAGGAAGGGGGGTCGCACCCCAGAAACATGACACTTGATACCCCCTGATGGGATAGAGCACATGTTTACACACTTTCTCATTAGGCCAGTGTTTAGCAACTCCAATACATAAGAAGCAATATTATAACAATACTTACAAGTGCAAACTACAGGCTCAGCACCAGCTTCTTCATTTCCGGGATCAGGGTCATGTTGGGAGAGCTCTTCACATTCAATTTCCTCTAAAAAAGAAAAATACAACATTCATTAAGCATCCCAAAGTGACATCTGGTACAACACATACATTTTTCAACATTCTTGGAGTTGACCAACCTTGGACTTGGGCCGGGATGACCAATTCTGGCTCACTGGTCGCCTGCACTTCTGGGGACTCTGAAGGATTTGCTGGGAAAAAAAACATAAAAAAAGGGAAGATGATGCCATTTTCCAAAGACTTGACAAGTGCCAACATTGTTAAACTCCTACAGCTGCCCCTTCCCCCCTCGCTCCTATGGGATGTGGGATGTCTGATTGCCATCATAGGCATTTGTGTGACTATGAGCACTGGGGGCTCTCCTCTCCCCAGGTCTGCACTGGCAAGGCTGTATTAATGGCCACTGATGAATCAGGTAGCAAGCCAGCAAGTGACACTTATCCTTTCATTTAGGCCTGAACACCCACCCTTTTGCCCACTTAGAAGCACCCCTGTGGCTCAATTTTTATTTTTCACATTTTGCACTTATTAGGCAAGAAGGTGGGCTGGATTCCGCCTCAGCTGACGGACTAAGGGTGGGAGACTCCTTTCGTCCCTTGAGGGGCTAGCCACCTTTTTTTCTGTTTTCCTGTTGAAAGATACAAAAGAATATAAGTGCAAAAGCTAAAGAAATGTCTAAAAACATTAACAAATTCTATTCTTCATATATGCTTGAGATTTACCTTAAAATTTGGAAGCCCAAGTACAAATAGTTTCAAACCTCAGCTAGAATTCTCTCAAGCTACTTTTACCAAGAACATATCCAGACACCTAATTTACACATATACATATTGCTTACATACAGCTATTGCTTACTTTTTTCAAGGACTCTATGGATCTTTGCCAGCTGATCTTGCTCACGATGCTTCAGATCCGACCACCATTTTCTGAGTTGATCTTTTGAGCACTGGACACCATGTTTTCTTGACAGGCGACTGATAAAATAAAATCTTTCCGGCTGTTGGGCATTTCATAGTTCTCCTTCCTGCAGTCATAATCCTGCCCTTCCATAATGGCCACCATGTTGGCCATCTCAGCCTTGGTCATGGGGGTGGCTTTGGCCTTCCTATGGGATCCAGCAGCGCAGGCCAGGCTGCTGCTTCTCGAATCCACTTTTCTCCAATCGTTTTGTGGAGTCTGTATCATGGAGGATAGGTGAACCGTACATACCCTTGCGTCACGACGCATCTGAGAGCGGAGTTGCCAGCATGTGCACGTGTATAAAGGCCGATCGCAAGTTCGATGGAATGCCATAGGCAGAATCTTTGTGTGGAGGATGATTGTTTGTCAAAATGCTAATTATTTGGGAGAACGAAGGTTCGACTTGGACTTCTGGCATAGGTGGCTAGTGGCCTATATTGCTTGGATTGAGGCCTAGATGGGGGTTAATGGCCTATACTGCTTGGATTGAGGCCTATATTGGGTCCAGCTTAGGTGGATGCCATATAAAGTTGCATTATGCTTTGTCATATGTCTTTCAGGCATAATGACTGGTCAATTTTTCTCCCAGGAGTTCCTACCACAATTTATAGACATGTACCGTCAACTCCCATGTCTGTGGAACATCAAGACGAAGGAGTATTTCAAATGGGTCTGAAGGCAGGCAACTTTAGATCAACTGCTAGAGCTGTGCAAACAGATTAAGCCAAATGAAAATGCTAAGTATGTCTGAGGGAAAATTGCCAACATGAGAATAACATATGGGAGGGAGGAGAAAAAAATCAAACAATCCCAGACGTCAAGAGCTGCAGCATCTGAAGTATATGTGCCTAAGCTGTGGTACTTTGAGAGCCTGCAGTTTCTCAGCAACACATCTGAGGCCAGGCCATCTATTTCTACTCTGCCCTCTACCTCTGCTGAGGCCACAGCTCCTGGACCTGAGGAGGCCATCTTGACCCAGGTATAGTGTTGTTGAATATATTGTAAAGATAGAATACAATGATAATAAATAAACATTATTGGTCAAATATTTGAGCCTTAACAAAGTTGGTTCCATTTCCAAACAAAGTTGTGGCCTCAACTCATTTGAAGGATAAATACAAATGCTGGTGCCAGAATGCTAGGGTTTTGTATTTCTAATTATTCCATTAGCAACAGACAATAAATGTAAATTTGGTTTGATTGCTGACCCACACAAACAAATATATTCTAATAATGTCACATTTTTATACACATGAAAGTGTCACAGAGACAGTGACTGAGGAGGAGGCAGCTGGCTCTTCTGTGGTTTTTGAGTCTCAAATACCTCCTCTACATGTTGGTGGTAAAAGGAAGCGAAAAAGTCATAATGTGGATGAGAGCGCTTCCTCGTTCTTCTGGCAGGCCTCAGCCATCCTCCAGAGGGAACCAGGTGAGGAAAAGTCATTTGCTGCCTATGTAACTGCTAAGCTAAAAAAAGATGACTCCCTACCAGCAGAGCAGGTCTGAGGAGCTGATGACACAAGTGCTCAGCAAGGGGGAATGGAGGCTCATTACGGACTACAGAGAGCTCTATGAGAAAGTGCTTCCACCTCTGCCACCTCCACCATCTCAACCCCCATCACAAACACCACAACAGTATTCTGGCCAGTGGCAATTTGTTCCACGTGGCCACTACCAACAGCCATGGTCTGGGGATTATACCCAACACCCCCATTGATTTATTTATTTATTTTTCTGTATTTTTGTTTGTATCATTGTATTTTTCTTTAACACATTTTGCTAAGACAAAGCACGTTTTTTTCCTGTTATATTTTATTTGTGGAAAAATTGCATTTCTGATTTATTATATCTTCTTTACGCTTGAAAATAAAGTAAAAATGAATAAAACTACTTGCCTATGTTTTTTTAGTCAAATGACAGGTTTGAAGTAGGCAGTTACATTAAAAAGAAAAGTTAGAACAATTACCAAGGGACAAAAAAGAATTACATTTTTGTGATTTACATTTCAGAGCTAATGATATTGTGGAAATGTTAAATGCAATAAAATACAATCAAAATAATGCAAATAATATTTCTATCACTACAGAACAACTGTCTTTCATTGCATTCATAACATGAGTACCACTAGTAATGCATCTTCATTATTATCCCATTGAAAAAGATGCTAATGTGCTCTGCATTTCGCTATTTGAATTCAATTGCCGCTAGACGAATATGAATTGTGAAATTCGAATGCAGGTTTACACAACCAGACACTTCCGGTCATCACTGACTTCCCAACATGCATATTTTGCACGTACAACTTGTGTTGGACCAACATCTGTACACACAGTACAAAAGTCGTACAACCGCTTGTTGTACAACCAAAATGTTCTAGTCTGCTCATCCAACTTCTGTATGACTATCGCACGTCGGCTGTTCTAATCGCGTGTACTAACGGTCCGATGATCGTACAACAAGCCTTTGTACGACCGTTCTTGTACGACCATCACACCGTGTGTACGAGGCTTTATACTATAATGTTTTAGCCTAGTTCAGGCTCACTTTTAAAATTAACACAGCTCATGCACATGGCTGAAGTGGACTGCCTGTCCATAAACTAATTAATTCTCTATGAGCTGGGGTGAGGCAGGTGGGTTCAATCATATAGAAGAGGTTGTGCAGTGCACCCACCTGGAGCCTAGGTTCACACTGACAGCTGTATTGAAATTGTGCGAGTTCAGCTGAACTCGCACAATTTCATTCTCGCATGTCAGTCCGACTTCGGCGGCGATTTCGGAGACATCTGTGTGGGTTACAAAGGGAATTCATAACACTGCGTAAAACTGAAGAATAACACAAAAGTAGGGATGCGCACATTTGTAGTGGGGTGTCAAGCCAAGGCAATAAATATGTACCTCTGGAGATATAGATAGGGGATGCAGCTGCCCTAATGTGTAGCTTGTAGCATTGTATCTGCAAAATGTAATGCTCAGCAACTTTGCTTTGTTAAAAGGAAGAGCCACATCATAAAATAAAACTAGAGGATAACATACAAAATAGTAGAAGCACACTTTTTTGGTATGGTAGCCATGCCCATCTGGGGATAATTAATTTGTCCTGTCATAAAAGTAATATGCAATAGTATAATGTGGCAATCAGTCCCACATGATTGGAATACTACTTTATTACATATAATCGCTATCCAAAACTTGCTGCCTCAACCTCCGCAACATCTCCAAGATACGCCCCTTCCTAACCGATGACGCCACAAAGCTTCTAATCCACTCCCTGGTCATTTCTCGCCTCGACTACTGCAACTCCCTCCTCACTGGCTTACCTCTAAATAGTCTCTCCCCACTTCAGTCCATTATGAACGCTGCAGCCAGGCTCATCCACCTTAAAAAACGCTCGGCATCTGCTACACCCCTATGTCAATTTCTACATTGGCTGCCACTCAACCAACGTATTAAATTCAAGATCCTAACAATAACTTATAAATCCATTCACAACCTGGCCCCCAGCTACATCACTAACCTGGTCTCAAAATACCAACCAAATCGATCTCTTCGCTCCTCCGAAGACCTCCTGCTCTCCAGCTCCCTTGTCACCTCATCCCACGCTCGTCTCCAGGACTTCTCCAGAGCCTCTCCCATCCTCTGGAATGCTCTACCACAATCTGTCCGACTCTCTCCTAGTTTGTCCTCCTTCAGACGATCCCTGAAAACTCATCTCTTCAGAGAAGCCTATCTGGCTCCCACCTAACAACTGTACATTTATCTTCTCTATTACCACATCCCCCACAGTTATTACCTCTTGTATCTCTTGACCTTCCCTTTTAGATTGTAAGCTCTAACGAGCAGGGCCCTCTGATTCCTACTGTATTTAAGCGTATTGTATTTGTACTGTCTACCCTCAAGTTGTAAAGCGCTGCGTAAATTGTCGGCGCTATATAAATCCTGTATAATAATAATTACACCTGTTTAGCAATTATACAGTATCTCACAAAAGTGAGTACACCCCTCACGTTTGTAAATATTTTATTCTATCTTTTCATGTGACAACACTGAAAAAATGACACTCTGAGGGTAAAGGCGATGGACTTGCCAAGCATGTCTCCATACCTAAACCCTATTGAGCATCTGTGGGGCATCCACAAATGAAATGTGGAGGAGCGCAAGGTCTCTAACATCCACCAGCTCTGTGATGTCGTCATGGAGGAGTGGAAGAGGACTCCAGTGGCAACCTGTGAAGCTCTGGTGAACTCCATGCCCAAGAGGGTTTAGGCAGTGCTGGAAAATAATGGTGGCCACACAAAATATTGACAGTTTGGGCCCAATTTGGACATTTTCACTTAGGGGTGTACTCACTTTTGTTGCCAGCTGTTTAGATATTAATGGCTGTGTGTTGAGTTATTTTGAGGGGACAGTAAATTTACACTGTTATACAAGCTGTACATTCACTACTTTACACTGTAGCAGTGTTATTTCTTCAGTGTTGTCACATGAAAAGATAATAAAATATTTACAAAAAAGTGAGGGGTATACTCACTTTTGTGAGATACTGAATGCTGCTTTTAACACTAGCAGTTGTACAATTGAGATCCTAGCTGTAGCCTAATGAGGTGCCTGTCAGCAAGTGGTTAAATCTCTCTGTAGTAGAAAATTGCCCATGCACTTAGCTCTTAAAGTTGATATTTCCATAAAGCCAAATTCTTATTGATCTTATTTTCACTTCTTACTTGTCCCTTTATTCCTAGCTACAGTAATTTCTTTCTCAAGTGCCATTAACGTAAGTAAGTTGTTGCTGCCACTGAAAGCAAATTATCTCCATGTCTCCTTTGACTTTTGAAATATGTGTTATTTGATTTGTAGATAGCCAAGTACCTTTAACTATAGATCCCATTATCAATATACTGCATAACTTTGACAACTTTAATTTATATGCAGTTCATTGCAGTCTCAACAGTTAAATAGGGAACGTGTGATATTTTTATACTATGTTTTGCAACTCAATATTTTCTGGTGTTGGTGTACATGATTTAAAAAAGATTTAGTGGACGGGTAAAAATGATTGTCATCTGCAATGGACACAGGCTAAATTTTATACACAATCTGACAAACCAGGAACATTGCTGGCCCATAGATTGACACCCAGACCGTGTCGCAAAACTGTTCCCAAAATTAGACAGTCGGACGGATCTTTTACACAAAACCCACAAAAGATATTAGCCCTCTTTCATTCATATTTCACATCTCTGTATAGAAAACTGGGGATCCCGGGACCAGGGGTTTTGGAGAACTTCTTAAATGAGCTATCCTTACCAATATTGTCAGAGTCCCACAGGGACATAATGGAGGAGAACATTTCCTTAGCAGAGGTGATGTTGGCAATCAAGCAAGCCCCCGCTTCTAAGACTCCTGGTCCAGATGGATTTTCCGCCTCCTACTACAAGAAATTTGGACACATATTGGCACCCCATATGTTAGAGTTTTTTCAAACCCTGCGGAGTGGGTCCCGCTTAGAAAATGATTTGAATAGGGCCAACATATGCCTAATACCAAAACCTGATAAGGATCATGGGGAAGTGGGGAATTATCGCCCTATTTCGCTCATTAACGTGGATCTTAAACTGTTAACTAAAATATATGCCAATAGACTTAATACCTTTTTGGCCCAGTATATCCATGTAGATCAGGTGGGCTTTGTCCCAGGACATCAGGCAGCAGACCAGATTCGGAGGGCTATAGACGTTATATCACTTCTGCGCTCGGACTGGGATGGTATGGGACCGAGAAGGGGAATGTTGCTTTCATTGGACCTCCACAAGGCCTTTGATTCCCTTTCTTGGTCCTACTTGTTCAACGTTTTGCGGCGGTGGAATTTTGGACCCAAATTTCTTTCATTATTGGGAGTACTGTACTCCACCCCTTCGGCTAACATTGTAGCGTTGGGACATAGGTCTGATCTATTGCAAATCAGAACAGGTACCAGACAGGGGTGTCCCCTGTCACCCCTGCTGTTTGTGGTGGCCATGGAAACCTTGGCCGTGGCTATCAGAGAGGATCCTAACATACACGGGGTGGTCAGTGGGGGAAAGGACCCCAAGTGCGCACTATTTGCGGACGATTTTTTAATGTTTATAACTGATCCCATCACGTCCCTACCCAACTTGATGTCCTTGTTAAATAGGTTTGGAGAAGTGTCGGGCCTGGTAGTTAACCAATCTAAGTCAGAGGCATTGGATATCAACCTCCCCACCCCAATTTTGAATTCAATACGTACGTCATTTCCTTTTCGGTGGTGTCAGCAGGCCCTCTCCTATCTGGGAGTAAAACTCACACCCGACATCTCTTCCCTATACAGGATGAATTATACTCCCCTTCTTAAGTCCACAATGGAGGACTTGCAGAGGTGGCAGACTAGTGGCCTTTCCTGGATGGGCAGAATTGGGGCAGTGAAAATGACGGTCCTGTCCAGAATTCTTTACTATTTCAGGTCTTTACCGATCCCGATTCCAATAGCGTTTTTTAAACAATTACAAACATTAGTCTTTAAATTCATTTGAAGTCGAGGGGGGTGTAGGGTGGCTCGGTCCTCTTTATATATCTCAAAATGGAGAGGAGGCCTGGGAGTACCACATTTTTTACGCTATTACAAAGCGGCCCAATTGGCACAGCTTTACCAAATCCATTCTACAATAGATCGCCCGGACTGGGTACAAATGGAGTCGCAGGCGAGTGCCCCAATATCTATGGATTTGATACTTTGGCTGTCCCCAAGGGAACATGGAGCTATCCTTAGCCCCTCTCTTTCTCACTCGTTGAGTTTATGGGATAGGGTAGGTAAATCATTTCCCCTGAAATCTCCACATACTCCGGTGGCCCCGATGTTTGGTAACCCACACTTTCCTCCAGGTCTATACAGACAACGATTTGCTTGGTGGACTAACAAAGGGCTATACAAAATTGCAGACTTCCTTGATCATAGAGGAATCAAAAAGCTCTCATATTTTCAGGAGACCCTAGATATACCCCCATCGGAATTCTTTGGTTTCCACCAAATTACACACTACCTGAGGTCGCTCTGCCGAGACCAGATAGATATCACCACTAGGACATTTTATGAAAATAAATGTTTATCTGGGCCGGGATCGCGAGGTAACATTTCCGAGCTTTATAATCAGTTAACTGATCAGAACCCCGGACTCCCTTACCAACAGGCCTGGGAGACGGACTAAGGGGAGAATATTGATGAGGAGGTGTGGTCCGGGTGGTCGACTACGGTGCATAAGGGAATCTTAAACACGTCCCTGGTAGAAGCAAATTATAAGGTATTGTCTAGGTGGTATTTGGTCCCGACACGACAACATAAAATTTATCAAAACACATCCCCTCTTTGTTTCAGGGGTTGTGGTCAAACTATGTTTCATACTTGGTGGTCGTGTCCCAAAGTCAAAAGATACTGGATAAGAATATTTAGCTTGATTTACTCAGTGACGGGAACACATCTACCTAAGAATGCCAAAACAGCTTTATTTTCCGACCTTACAAGTGACATACCTAGACATCTCAGATCCCTTATCTTTTTTATTCTCTCAGCAGCTAAGATTAACATAGCAAGGGCAGTGAAAACCCCTACAATAAATATAGCATCAGTTAAAAATAAGATCTCTTGGATCATGGTCAATGAAAAATTGGCCAGCATCCTTCGTGACCAACAACAGCGATTTGAGAAAATCTGGAACCCCTGGATCAGGTACCTCCAGGCTTCCTGAGAGCGCAGGTGGGGGACCGGGGTTGGGTCCCCGGGGGCCACTGGCGGAGTGAACTCTTTCTCTTTGCTGGACTTCTCTTAATTCCCCTTTCTCTTCTATTTTTCTCCCCTTTCCTTTCCTTTTTTTCCCCCTTTTTTTTTTTCTCTCTCTCTTGCTTCTCTTTCTTTTCACACTATTTTTACACCAATGTTGGTTGTAGGTTTGTCCAGAATGTATAGACCAGATATAAACCTGGACAAGACACTGGAAATAAGAATGGTGGTTTTGTATAATTGACCTGGGGGGTGCTGCTAGCCGACCATTGACACAGTATGTTCCCAATTGGGGTGTCACGGGCGGGGGGGCCCCACCTCTCTCGTTATTTGTTATTTTTTATTTTTTGTTTTACGTGATCATAACCATCTATCAATGTTTCATTACTTCTATGTTGCACCAGCCTATGGTTTGTCGGGTGCTTGATCTTGCTGCGATATATGCAATCTTTCAGTCTCAACTCTCAATAGCCCTATGACTGTAATTGTACTTTGTGTTTATTAGCTGTGAAACCAATAAAAACTATTGAAAGATAAAAATGATTGTCATCTAAGTTATATCATTTTCACAGAGGAATGGTCAAATAGAATCAGTTAGGACCATGTATAATTTTAACTGTAGGGCTATTTAGAACATAAATTTATATTGGCATTATTTTTGAAAGCTGTAAAATCTCAGAGCAAAAGGACAAGCTACAAGGTTCTAAGCCAGTGGTTCTCAACTCCGGTCCTCGGGACCCACTAACAGGCCAGGTTTGCAGGATAACTGAAATGCATCACAGGTGATATTATTTGCTGCTCAGGGATTGCAGTATTCTAGTCTGCATCTCCCCAAAGTAATACTTAAATTCTGGCCTGTTGGTGGGTCCTGAGGACAGGAGTTGAGAACCACTGTTCTAAGCTGTTGTCAGATTGGGAATTTTGACATTGCTGTGAGAACAATGGGGGAATTTATCAAAACCGGAGAATACTAAATTGGAAGCAACTGTGCATGGCAACCAATCCGCTTCTATCTTCAGTTTACACAGTTAATTATATGTATGTTCTTTTTTATTATTAATATTTGCATTTAAGTGTCCATTCACACTTGTGCGATTTAAAAATTGTGCGACTTCCATTGTGACTTTACCGTGTGCTGCACACTCAATGTCCAAACCGGTGCTTCAGTTTTTTCCATAGCAAGAGCAGTTTCACTAGTAATGATACAAAGTACTTAATGCATTTATAACAACTGAATAGTAGTTTCTAAACTATATGAACACTAATTTTATCTACATGTTTTTTCTAAATGTTATTGCTATCTGCATAAATCTCTGTGTAGCTAGAAAACTCTTGGCCCCCTGTGCTTCTTCACTCAACAGCAATTGTATGGCTTGGCCCTGTACATGTCCTACCCACTCAATCCAATTCTAATTGGAATTCGTTGTTTCACCTGTAAGAGTTTGCTGGAATTTACTTTATTCGTTACATTCACTTCACTTTGGCCCTCATATGTGAAAGTTCTGATGTATTTAGTCCTAATGTATTTAGATACTTTTTTTTGGGAGTGTGCTGCACATCCATTATCCAGGCTGGTTAAAAGATCTTTTTTCTTCACGACGGTTCCACTATTGATACAGAGTAGTAACTGCATTTATAATCAAATAGTGGTTTCCAGCTATAAGCACACAAATTTCATCTACATGTATTTTCAAAACGTTATTGCTATCTGCATAAATCTCTGTGTAGCTAGAAAGCTATTGGTTCCCTGTGCTTCTTCACTCCACAGCAATTGTATGGATTGACCCTGTGCATGTCCTACCCAATCAATCCAATTCTATTTGGAATTTGTTGGATCACTTGTAGAATGAATCTGGTATTTACTTTATTCTTCACATTCTCTTCACTTTGGCCCCTGTATGTGAAAATCCTGAGTTTTTACTATGTACAAGGTATCTGCTGACACATGGAGATGAACGAATCATTGCATGACTTATCATTCATAGTATTCCACAGCTTTTCCAGTGAATCTACTCTATTACAAAGGGAGTAATATTTAAAACATTTAAAAATGTATCAGTCTTTCAATGTTGCATAAAAGCAGTTTAAACAAAAAAATATATATTATATTGCAGCATAGTAATTCTTACATGTGGTGGCTGCATTAATTAAAATTTTTTGGGGTTTTTGTTACTTTATTTTCACTTGTTGATCTTGCCAGTAAGTCTGATATTTTTCAACTTTTCAACAAACCAAGCTGTCCAGCAAAAATGGCAGATAGAAGATTGAGACAAATCATTTAACACTGGCAGGGGTGCTTCAAATGGTAATTTTTTATTCATTAATGTAAATCCTTTACCCCAAAAGAACAGCAGGGTAACTGCTTAAATAGTTTCACCAGGAGTTTGGCTAATTTTTTGGTCATGCTCATCTAACTCTAACACTATTCTATCACTACTGCATCTAACACTATGCTCTTCCCAGACTGACAAGTGGAGCATTGCTATTCTATCCAGAGTAGAGCCCCCCAAAGACAGGAAGGACTGGTAAGCTGCAAAATATTATCATGTTGTTTCTGGGTTGATTAATTTTGTAATTGACTCTTTTTTTATGAGTCCATACGCATGGAGGGTGAGGAAGGCTGTCCTGATACAGCATACATACATTGTAGGTGTATTTAATTTATTCGTTCATTTATGATATAACAAATAAAACACAGCTTTACCTTCAACTTATTCTCATGTGGGAAGATGTTATTGCTTTATTTTGGTTGTAGAAAGATGTCTATGATCAGGATATAGAAGGACTGGAACCAGTGGTGGCAAATTTTTTTTTTGGGGGGGCGGCAAACAATGCACCCACAGCATTCCCCCCCCCCCCCCCGGTTGGTCAGGTAACCCATCTATGGCGGGCAGCGCTTCACCCGGGCGACGGGCAATGGTTCTCCTTCCCCTGCTCTCCTCCTCAGCATCACGGGCAGCTTCCCATTCCCCTGCTGTCCTCCTCAGGCATCAAGGTGGCTTCCATCTCCTCCCTCCTCCTCAGCAGCCAATCGGAATGCTTCTCCTCTCGGCCAATCGGGAAACAGGTCTCAGACCCGCTATTGTCACACAACTGAGTGGGCTCGGAGCGCAGTGCTCCGCACCCTGAGCCCACCCTTTTTTGAAGCCTATTAGAACCTATGGCTCTAATCACATGCTTCAAAAAAACACACACCCCCATTAGAATCCATGTGTCTGGCGCCCTGCATGTAGATCAGGGAGCGGGATGCATGGATGGGGGGTGCTGTGCCCGTGCGCTCCTAATGGATGGGCTGCCATTGACTGGAACTATATTTTTGAGGTTGAAGTGGGCAATGGCTTGTACCTGTGCAAACTCAAACTCTAAATTAGCAGCTATTTTCACAGTATTTTAGATAGTGCCTACTGGTAGACCAGTTGACTGTTGAGCAATTAGGTGGATTCGGGAAGCAAAATGTTTTTGGACTACTGCCCAGGACATTTCCACTGGATTTAAACTTGATATAAATTGAATAAACGAGATGATAATACAGCCCACGACTACTGATGGTTCCCATTCATGCTTTGCTATTTTCTAGAATGGAAAATTGTGAGATTTTGGCACCAACATTGTATTTTAGTCTTTATGGTTCCTGTAGCTTCAAAAATTGTTTGTAAGCGTTGACAATATTAAAAAAAATCTGTGTTTCATGTACATTCCAGCACCATTCGCAGAAGCAACTGAGCATATATACAATTTTCTGTCTGAAACAGCTGCATTCCATAGATGGAGAAGCACTAAGTGTGGATCAATCCCTGTTCTGTATGATGTTTGAAAAGTTTTGCAAACTGAAAAATTGTCTATGTTGATATCCGGAACAAACATTCACTAGCTGAATTCCATATTGGAATACTGCTGGAGAAGTCAAATACAGTGTGTATATAGTGTGCCAGGTTTGAGCTGGTAGGACATCCTGAGACTGTGAGAAATACTCTGCAATTGGCAAAAATGCATGTCTTCCTAAATATATACAGTAGCACACACAGGGACACACACACATCATATGTGAACCAAATGTGGTATCATCAAACTAGGAGGACACCAATTAGAGAGAGAATATTATTGAATTCCATTATTGCACCATTCTGTGTGGGTCAGCATTACCAATACAAGGCTAAGCCTCGGCTGGCTGGAATGGGGGTTATTTTCTCCTCCTTCCTCCCCATTGTGCTGATGATGTGCATGATGAGTCTTTTTCCATCGGAGGAGTTTTCTCCTTTTCGTCCACTAAGTGGCCTTTTCACTACCTTAGTCCGGAAGGATGATCCGTGTTGGCATCACAGCCTTGCTGTAATCATTTCCGGCAATTGACGTTTCCGGGAGTGACGTTTGAGCCTTTCCGCCACCAGAAGTGTGCTCATCTGTCCTTCCTGATGTTGTTCAAGCCGGATTTGAGTGGTGGGGAAGGAGCGTGTTGGCGAGGAACGCACGCCACATGCAGCGATCCAATGGCGTGCTGTCCATTGGCTGGAAACACCCGCACAGCCACAGGAAGTGTCCTTACTTTGCTGGATCTTCTGTGTGATTGGCGGGTGAGCCTGAAGGATATATAAATGGCCGACAATGGCATTTGCTCTGCTACTGCCGGCACTCCCATGCTGAGGTTTCATTTTTTGTATATCTCTTTACCCTCTATGAAAATTGTGGGTATGGATTTTCTAATCCCCCCCCCCTCCCTCTGGGTTTTTCATATATTTTTGTAGGGCTTACTGGCTGTCTTTGGAACTCCATCTCCATTGGCTTAATAGTGAGACACTATTCCTTGAGAGCTTGGATTCTATTAATGACCCCAGGTGTTCTCTGGTTACTTTATCTTTTGGTGAACTTGTTATCTCCTTTAGCCACTATCTTGGTAGCTTTTCTGCTCTTTAAAGTAAGTATCAAGCATATATATATATATTTCCTTGTAATAATAAAAAAACCTCCCCTCTTTCCTTTGATGATGAAATATAATTAATTAAATCATAAATGATATATTTTATATACAATCTAGACCCCTCCATCCTTCTCTGAATGGTTTCTTGTTTGGGCTCTTTTCCTATGCGGGTTGAGCCTTCGGCGGGCACATTTCCCACTCACTGGCATTGTAAATTCAGACCCAAGGTGGTATATTTTTTGTTATCTGTGATACATACTGTATATTTGTGCATATTGATACATTTGTTATGTTTACTCTTCGTTATGTCAAATCATGTCACTAATAGTTATTATTTCTCAATGTTAGAGTGTACTGTTGTACAGGATCGAGACTCCCTGAAAAAGACTATTTAAAGTTGAAACGTTGGAGTGTCTATTTAATACTAAGTACTCTTTCTGCCATGGATATTGTTTTTATCTTTTGTATTTACATTTTCTAAATTATGCTATTTTTAACACTATTTGTCAATAAAACATAATGCTTTTATAACATCTGATTGTTGGGTATTGCCTATAAAGTCCCATAAAAATCCTGTTCTGTCCTATGCCCAATACAAGTGACAAAAAAAAAAAATGGGGGAAAAGAATCCCAGCAAAGGTAGGTATAAAGCGCAATCACAAATGGCAATATCAAAAAATAAAAAACTTTATTAAAGCGGAGTTCCACCCAAAAGTGGAACTTCGGCTCATTGGATTCCTCCCTCCACAGGTGTCACAGTTGGCACCTTTCAGGGGGAGAGGATACCTGTCTTAGACAGGTGTCCTCTTCCCCAACATCCGGGAGCTCTGGGACATGGCCGCAGCGCTGACGCCAGCAGCCTGGCTCCCTCCTCCTCCTCCTTCGCCACCGGCCAGTGAGAAAGCACAGCAGCGGCTCGCGCATGCGCAGTAGGGAACCGACGTGAAGCCGAAAGGCTCCACTGCTTGTTTCCCTTACTTTCAATGGTGGTGGCAGCACTCGGCCAGCCAATCCAAAGAGCGGTGGCGGTGCCGACATCGCTGGAATCCAGGACAGGTAAGGGGTGGCGCCGGGCAGCGGACCTCCACTTTAACCGCTTCCCCACCGCGCGCCGTCTTTTCACGGCGGCAGTGGGGGAGTGCTGCGCGAATCGCCGTAAATAAGCGGCGATTCGCAATTGGCCACCAGGGGGCGCTCGCGCGCCCGCCGCACTCCTGGGGAGTGTGCCCGCGGCTCGGGTGGACCCGATGTCCACCGGCGAGCCGCGATGAGCGGCAAAAGAGAAAGAACGGGGAACCGCCGATGTAAACACGGCGGTTCCCCGCCCTGTCAGTGGGGCATGAGAGATCTACTGATCCCTGTCACTGGGATCAGTTAGATCTCTCATGCCCATGTTAGCCCAACCCCCCCACAGTTAGAACACAGCCAGAGAACACTATTAACCCCTAGATCTCCCCCTGCTGGTTAACCCCTTCACTGCCAATGACATTTATACAGTAATCAGTGGACATTTAAATTTCTGATTGCTAAATAAATGTCATTGGTCCCAAAAAAGTGTCAAAATGTTCCGACATGTCCCCCCCAATATCGCATTACCGCTAAAAATCGCAGATCGCCGCCATTACTAGTAAAAAATAAAAAAAAAATAAAAACCCCAAAAATGAATTCTCATCATCCGTAAACGCGACCACTTTTGCACAAACCAATCAATAAACGGCAATTGCAATTTTTTTATCGCAAATATGAGGAAGAATATAAATCGGCCAAAAACGGTGAAAAAAAATGTTTTTTTATATTTTTTTTTTGGATTTGTATTTTAGCAAAAAGTAAGAAATTTGGGTTTTTTTGCAAAATGGTCGCTCTTCTTTTGTTTATAGCGGCGATCAGAAATGACACAGAGGCGATCAAATACCACCAAAAGAAAGCTCTATTTGTGGGAAAAAAAGGACGCAAATTTTGTTTGGGTACAACGTCGCACGACCGCGCAATTGTCAGTTAAAGCGACGCAGTGCCGAATCGCAAAAAGTGCTCTGGTCCTAAAGCTGCAAAACCTTCCGGGGCTGAAGTGGTTAAGGACTATAGTGATTGAAAATGTGCAATTTTTATTAGATATACACAAGCTCACTTTTGAGCCAGGAGATTTGGTTGGTGGTCAATGAGAGAATGTGACTGCTATTTTGGTTCATACCTTGTTGCAATTGAGTCCGGACGTTTTGGTTTTAATAATAACAAAGTTGTTTTTAGTGATGGGTGGAGGTGTTTAATGACACTTGTGTTACTATTTTTCTATTTCCAATCATTATAGTCCTTAATAAAGTTTTTTTTTTTATATACAATTTGAGGTCACGCTTTACAACTACTTTTGCAGGGATTCTTTACCCCCCCCCCTTTTTTTCTTATACATACACACGCACATACATACATACACGCAGTATTATCTCAAACTATTCAACACACCCTGCAGTTTTCCCCATTTGCTTGATATCTCTGGGTATAGTAACACTTTATCAAGTACTTTACTATTTCAAATCCCTAAATCTAGTGAATAGATCACTGGCAATTGAAAGATGCGGTGGTCAAAATCCTTTCTCATTTCTTTTGGGTACTTCTGATAGAGTCAAATCTTTATTTAAATTTTCTTTGAGGTTTTGTAACAATTCAATACTTCTTTAATCTAGACATAGATCAATTGTTTTCACATCAAAAGACTCTTAGTCTGTTTCCCTGCTATAGCAATCCTCTACAGAAGCTATTTTTCTTTATAAAACAGCAAAAGTGTAATAACAGTAGGCTGCCATCATGAGAATTATTGTATATCCTTTAGAATTTAGCTTGGTACCACAAAATAATACAAAAGCTGCGGTAACAGTTTGAACTTATTCTGGGGTAGGCAAAGAGCTAAGCATGAATTTAAAAATAATCTTTGCCATTGTTATATTTGTATGCTATACATTATCTGTCTAGTTCTGTATGCAGTTTTCAGTTTGCTTCAAAACATCAGTAAGCTCTGAGGTTGATTTACTAAAGAAGTAGAGATCATTCACTTTGAAAATGGAATGTTCACTTTGCAATATGAATGTTGTATTTGCTGAACTAAATGTGAAACTGTGTTCACACCAATCATTCAATCTTGCGCAGGGTAAAAATCATACTTTTTAAATTTCTTTTGCATGTGATTGTTTATTTAGAATAAACACAGCTTCACTGTAAGTATCATTGGGTTGCTGGGTGTCAGAAAGCCATCAGCACAAACATGCCTTGGTCAACAAAACAATAGTAGAGAAAAGGGTGGGATTTTTTGAACGGTGCCAAGACACAACACAAATATATATAAAAATATCAAAATTTATTATACAACAATTAAAAAAATTGCATAATATCATCATAAAGAGAATATCTCTCTTTAAACGCCTTCCCGATACCGGAGCCCAATTTATTGTTTTTAAGATTATCTATATCATCCTGGTAAGGGAAAACCTGGGGTGGTTTGTTAAGATATGCATACTCGAGATATGTCAGTTTTTGTAAGCTTTTTGTTTGCAATTGTTATGTATTCGTAAAAATTGTGGTTTTTTTATATTCATTATATACTGATCTAATTATATCATTTTCAATTCTTAGGGATTATCATGCAGGACCTGTTAAAATTCTCCTGAAGAACCCACCGTATGGCAAAACATGTAGAGAGTTGGAATCATTGTATTTTTCTATAATCACATGGACACTGTATGATGATATTATGCAGTTTTTAAAATTGTTTTATAATACATTTTGATATTTTTTATATAAATTTGTGTTGTGCCTTGGCACTGTTCAAAAACATCCCACCCTTTTCTCTACTACAGACTGTAGTTACCAAGCTAAGGAAACATTCACTTTGCATACACTTTTCTAGGAGAACAATTTCTATTCCTTTAGTAAAACAACCCTAAGGAGTCTAGCTTTTTAAGTTTTCTTATAGTGGCTTTCACCAGTGATGTAATTCTATTTCCTCTATACTTTGCAAAATGGCCTGCATTTCCCACTAAAAGCATGCTGCTCTGCTAAATTTAGTTTTTGGCTTTACTTTAGTGAGTGGCACAGTGATTGTTTTGTCTGTTCAGGGTTTCCTAAGCTCGGTATTTAATTTTTTGTACTTGTCGTCTTTGGAAGAAGCTTCCAGAATACAGGGCAGGGAGATGCAGATGACCAGTATGAATATTTATTATGCCTCAGCCATTCCCTGGAAGGAGGTGTCCAGAAGGTGGATGGGAAGGTGATAAATACTTGGAAAGCTCTGGGTCAGTGTCTTTCCTTTTCAGGAAGAGTTCCAGTCTCCTGGGGGCTACTGCTTCTAGGAGAGTGTTTCTGAAACAGGAGATTGCAATGTGGGTCTCAGCGGGAACAGCTCCAAGGACATTATGAGTAAAGACCTCGCTGTGAAATTTGGGTGTACTTGTGGTAGAAAAGATTTAAGTGCCAGAGGTTACTACATGGACTGGGGCTGCTCTGATAGGGTCCTAGATAAACTGCCCTTCCCCTGTTACATTCAGGAAAGCCTGCTGTAAGAAGATACGTGAGAAGTTTTCTATATTGCTATTGATCGTTTGGAAGTACCCTGTGACCCTAAACCTCTCTCCTATTAAAGTTTCTTCTGGCAATAAATGCTAAAAAGACATCCCCTAGACTGTGTTATTGGGGCCGGTGTGAATGGAATGGTGCTTGCAGTGGTTATTACCAGTGCTCCCCGAAGGGGTGGTGCTACACATACATTATTTCTTCGGTGTCTATATTTACTGACTTGTAACTTGTAACCTTGATTTTTAATGTCTTTCACAGATTCTGCATCCTGTTAACAGTGAAAACCAAAATGCTCTCCTCATGAGAACAGTGGTAGTTTCTTGTTGGCAAATAAAAGAATGATGATGTGACCTGCCATATGATTACCTATGACCCAATAGACCACTTTGTGGAAACAGCTTACCCTGCAAATCGGGGATTCATGGTGAACATCAACATCCATCCATTCATATCCAATATCTCCTAGTGGGTGCTTGAGAATTCTCAAATGTTATGTCCAAATCTAAACTTTTATTCACTGACTCTGTGCAACATAATAGCTGTTGTTTGGTCCTTTGTACTCTGACTGCAACTGACAACAGAAAAGTTACATTTTGGTCCACTTTATTTGCTTCTGTGAGAAGAATACAAGACAGTTTTTTTAAAGGATGAAGTGGGATGCGAGTGACCAGCAAATCTTCACTGTATGCACCAAATGATAGTCTGAACTGCAAAGTGTCAGTGCCAGAAGTTTGGCGCAATGCTGTTGGGGAAGCATGTAACTAAAAGTTCTAACACAGCAGACATCTACACATGGGGTACACAGGGGTTTATTTACTAAAACTGAGACTACAAAATCTGGTGCAGTCCTGCATCGATACCAATCAGCTTCCAGTTTTTTGTTTTAGCTTTATTGAACAAGCTGAAGTTAGAAGCTGATTGTCTACCATGCAGAGCTCCACCAGATTTTGCACTATCCAGTTTTAGTAAACCAATCTTACAGTATTTAAGGGAGGTCGCTGGTATGTAGAGAATGTGCAAAAATTAATTTTAGCCCAGAATTCAGCTTTAAAGTTTAGAATAAAAGTTGATCCTGCTTTTTACTGCACTGTGAAAAAAAAACATACACTTACTTCTCATTATGTTTCTAAATTTTAAAATCAAAAGCAGCTGGCGCTTTTGTGTATTTTGGTATAATGTTCTGTATGTTTTCAAGGTTCTACCAAAGGCAAACTTCAATGTCAATAATGTCATCTGGTTTGCATGCAACACATAACTGAATTGGCCTCCTCATATACCAATTTGTGTAATGGAAAGATAGGTACAAAAGGACCTGACATCACAATCAAATAAATCCTGTTTAAACTATAAAGTACAGACCATGACTTTAAATTCAGAATGTACTGCCTTATCTGGACAAGCCTTTCTCGTCCTATATACCAGAAAGGAATCATTGATAAAAGTTTTCAGGTCCTGAAGAAACCCTAAAATACAGAGTGATTCTGCGAAAAAAGATGCTCATGAACTATACTAATAAATTGATGTTACTAAATAATTTGTACATAATCAAGGTCTTTAGCTTATTTTTTAATATAACTATTAGTTTGATTATGTATGCTACTTCCACCAATCACTTCAGGTCTATTACCGCTTGATTAAAAATTAAAGTGATTGTAAAGTCTCATTTAAAAAAATAATCACAAACATGTTATACTTACTTCCTCTGTGCAGTTGGTTTTGCACAGAGCAGCCTGGATCCTGCTCCTCTCGGGTCCATCTTCGCTGCTCCTGGCCCCTCCCTCCTGTTGAGTGCCCCCACTGCAAGAAGCTTGCTATGGGGGCACCCGAAATGAGTCACAGCTCCATGTGTCCAGGTTGGTTTTTTTTATGTTGTCCTCAAAAATACACTCTCTGCTGTATGGCAGTACCCAGTTCCCTGGAGCTTTTTTTAGACAATTGTTTGACTATTAGTTTTGAGAGTGGCCAGAATTGCTTTGGTTGTTACTGAACATCACAGTTGCTTGTTAAACATTCCTGTTAAAGTCCATCTCCGGGCAAAGTTTATCACCCCTCCCACCCCCTCTTCATTCAGAACAGTGTGTTTTTGTTTGTTTTTTTACTTTGTTAAGCATTTACTCACCTCAGTCTGCTGTTGGGGTTTCTCACTGGCATCATTGCTGGGTGCGGGGGAGCAGTATACCAGTGCTGCAGATGTGCGTATGGCCCCTCGCTCTGATGTCAACGCCTTCAGACTCTCTTCTGGATCCTGAGAGGATCCTGGCACTGGAGAGCCAATTGCAATTGTTCACATTACAAAAGGCAGTGACATAGACACAGAAAGAAAGCCACATCTCCTGCAAACAAAGAGAACAAAGAAAATACTTAGGACATGGGCATGAAGTGACTACAGATTTAAGTCTGTAAAAGATGTTTTTAGATTTTTCTGCCAGTGATTAGTTAGAAGGGGTGAGGGGTGGTGGGGGTGATGCCTGATGATCAGCTTTAAATAAGTTTTTACAGAAAAGAGATGTAGTAAGTTATCTAAGCATAGCACATTTCATTTATTGCTATAATGCCTAATATAACACAAGAAATGCATGGTAACCGTGTACTATACTAAGTGGAAATAACAGTATATGATCACTTTTTTTTATATAAATTAAACTTTCAAATCAATGGTAATAAAACAAACAAAACACAAGACAAAATAAAAGTAATTGATATGACTTTTTTTATTAGCAGGACAACAGAAACCAGTAGAGATAGCTGGTAGCATGAGAAGCAAAGCAGGGCAAAGCAGATGGAAACATTTGGGGAGAGCCTGGGAAACAAACCAGAAGAACATCTAACATACAAGCAATCATTAAAGATGTGAAGCACAACAGTAGGATTTTGCTGTGAAGTATCTAGCGAGAACTGAATGATGCAAGTATTTGGCTATTTAGCTTTGTGTTATATAATAGTGCACTTGCTTAGAATCAAATAATGAAAGAATGTTTAGCATGCAAGTCAGTCCACTTGGTAAGCTGCAAATAGAAACAGTGTTTACTAAACTTGTTTGCTATTGCTGAAAATGTCCAGAAACTACCAGAAAAACATTGGTTCTCCTCAAAATATAAAAGCATGTTTAAACCAGTGCTACAAGCTGATGGATTCTGGTTGGTTACCACAGGCAAAAAAGTACTTCTTTAAAAATCTTCTCATAGGCCTAGCTAGACCATCTGTAACTTATTTGCAAAGTACAAAAGCAATGTTGCCCATAGAGGCCAAATATTTGCCTATATATCTTTACATGTGCCAAATTAATGTAAAAAGGCAATGCATCAGCATGAATGGCTCTTTTAGCCTTGTGGTTGGGGGGACAGTAAAAACGCACAGTTGAGCTGCTTCTTTATTCTTAAGCTGCAAAGGCAGTGGACAGGAGAGTTCACATGCCACGGTCACGATGCTTTGCTTCGTGCCCACCGCAAAAGTGATTGCATCTGGTAGGCAGTACCGCCGCTGAATGCGACCCAGTCGAGCGAATGGGCAGATGGTTGCAGCACAGTGATGCAATGTTTATGGGGCTAAAACAGACAGTGAGGTGGCATCATATTGCCTCTTCACCCCACCTGTCAAATGCTTCTGAAATGCAACCCAAACATGTATCACTTTTCCACAGCGCAGTAATTTATTCACAAGTCTAAACTCTATGGCACTTTTGAAGAATCTGGTATAGTGTAAAAAGTCACCAGCACTCCAAATGTATTGTTTCGCTGTTTTACATTTATCCTGTCAAGAAATTGCTTTACGTATATGGACACTATCTACTTACAAACCCAAGGCGTAGCCATGGGGACGTGCTGCGCACCCTCTTATGCTAATTTATATCTAGGCCACTGGGAACGTTTGATCTTTTCGGATGATAGGTTCTCATCTTGGCTACAACACGTTTTATGTTGGTATCACTACATTGACGATCTTTTGATCGTCTGGACAGGGACACTGACACAACTACATGCGATGCTTAAAGCCCTCAACAACGAGTACAACCTTAAATTTACATACAATATCAACTCTAAGAAAATTTCTTTCCTGAACCTTGAGATCTGGATAGAAACAGATGGGCAAATTACGACGAACCTCTACCGCAAACCAAGTGCAGGTAATACATTATCACATGCAACCAGTGCTCACCCGGTCCCTTTGAAGAGAAGCATACCATATGCACAGTATCTGAGACTGCGCAGGGACTGTGCACATGATAATGACTTCCAGATCCAAGCTTATGGATTGCAACAACGTCTACTAGCTTGTGGATACTCAAAAACCATTCTGAAAAAGGCATACAATCGAACTATCATACAGTCGAGGGCTTCTCTTCTATATAAAGCTAAAAAAGATACAAACAAGCCAACTGTGAAAATAATTACAAAATTTTCGGCTCATGAAAATCAACTGAGAAGTATTATCACTAAACACTGGCATCTTCTAGCGGAAGATCCCACTTTGAGTAAATATGTAACACCACATGCAGAAATAGTATTCAGACGTGCCACATCCCTTAAAGACACTTTGGTTTCCAGTTATTATAAACCTACGAGTAAGAGGTCATCACTTCCCCACAGTACATACAGATGTGGTAGTTGCACTTGGGTGACTGAGGGATCCACCATCCTCCTCCCCAATAATCAATCACATTGTTTGCGTCAATACGCTGACTGCACCACCAAAGGTGTAATTTATTTAATGAAATGTGAGTGCTTGGCCTTTTATGTTGGGAAAACAATCCAGGAATTCGGGAAACGGATAGGAGACCATATTTACTACTCTGGAAATGGTAAAACCCTTACTCCGGTCACTAGGCACATAGGACTACATCATAGATACAACAATACGGTTGTATCATTTAGTGTTTTGGAAATTGTTCCCCAGGACCCTCGAGGGGGAAACTGGGACAAAAGAATCCTGCAGTGTGAAACGTTCTGGATAGAACGATTAAACGCTACCAGGTCGCCTGGTCTGAATGAAGTACTAACTTATAAACATTATTTATAATACTTCCTTTCATATAGTTTATGGGAGGGACAAATGTTTGGGTCTGTGGCTGTTCACCTCAATTTTTCACTATTTTTTCATTTTCTATTTTTACCCCCCCCCCCCTTCCTTTCCCCTCTCCCCCCCCTCTCTTTTTTCATTCTTATCATTCTTCCTCTCTCTATTGGTTTGTTTTGGACATAATTTCCAATGACCATGCTATATATACCATAGATGTCCTTGACTGTGTCCAAAAAATATAAATCTCCGTTCTGGAGATAAAGATACTCAAAGTAAAGTTATGCTGTACAACTGATAGGGCATAATATAAATCAGCCCATGGGTAGATATTAATCTACCTTTAAGGGGGCTGTTCTGTATAAAATTACCGTTGTATAATGGTTAGCACTTGATTTGTTTCTTTATTGTTTATTTCTGTTGTTTTCATTCTAAGTGTGTCACAAGTGTAGCTACACAATGTTTCCACTAAGCTACAGCAGTAATACCACGATTGTGTTTTCCAACATAGTGCACTTGGCCGATCTCCCCGGGAGGGCATAACCCCTCCCTTAACTTAGTCAGGCTTTGCCTTCCATCTCCCCATCCCCCCCCATTCCCTACTCCCATCCCTCCCGATCCCACACCCAGGCCTGCCTAATGTTTTCCTTTTCCCTCTCAAAGTGAAGAGTATATCCGGCATAGCGGTGGACCTTCTTTTTGGTTGCCCCCCCTTATCCGCTATGGCTATTCAACAACACAAGCCCTCATGCTAGGTGCACGCTTGCCCTAGCCCCTCCCCCTTTTGTTTGAGTATTTCCATGGATACACTGCACGCACCAGGAGGTGGTGCATGCCTGTGTTAGGGAGTCGGACCTGTGGTTGTGTCATCACTCGGCGGCCGGGCCGAGTGACATGCTCCAGGTTGGAGGGTTTAAATAGCCGCACATGTGGCGTGTACATTGTCGGCGGCAGCGGATGCAAGCAGCACCCTAGAAGGTCCTAAGGTAAAAACAATCAGGTCCTTTGATTTGCCACATGTGATGGCAAAGAACACTAGTAATTACTATCATTTGATCTATACAAAACAGGTGATGGCTCTCCTGATAGAGTATATATCCAGGGCATTTGCAGCTCTGTGTCTCTTCGCTTAGGTCTTCCTTTCCCTATGTATGTTGAAGACTAGCCACCTATTACTTCAGCTGCAGGTAAAACCATTTATATTGCCTCTTTCTTTATATACGGCCATTATAACAATGGTTTCTCTACCTTTGCAAATGCACATATTGTGAGAAAAAAATTGCTTATGCTCATTAGATCAATACTATATATTAATCTAGGAGCTACCTACTATGCTGATCAATATATGGGCATTTTGATATGGACTTGTCATTTCAAATATAACGGAACACCTGTGCAGTTCCTCACCTGCTAATAAGTATTTGTCATTTATTCATCAAATAAGTTTAAGGGTTAAGCCCACCCCTGTCCCTCATTGGGTTATTTAAGTGGTGAACTATAGGAATTAATCCCCAACAATGTTCTTTCTTTTTCAGAAGCCCATTCACCCTTTTGTATTCATCAGTTGTTTGACAGTGCTTTTCCTGCGTTTGTGTGGGACGCACGGCCTCACTGGCAGGTATGGCACTGTCTGTGTGAACGGTGTTGCACTCTATTACCATACAGCATATACAATAATCTCTTATTAATATCTTCCCCCCCCCCTTTCTTTTCTTATATAGACCGCTGCTACATTCCATTTTACCTTGGGCCCCTCTTTGAGGCTTATTAACCAACTAGCCCCTGCTGTTCCCGCTGCCGCATACCATCTTTAGACAATAATTGTCTGCTTTTAAAGGGTTCTATTAACCCAATGAAATGATTTATCTGCTCTACTAAACAAGGTATATAAATTGGATTATTGAGTTACTATATAAGTGAACAATGCCCACTGCTTTAGGCTATCGGTTCAATGGGTATTTTAATGCTGTTAATTTTTCTTTTTGGTTAATATGGAGTTTGCAGGTATTTTTATATTCACTGTTGATACCATATAGAGCTAACATTATTTAATTTTATTATTATAACAGTATACCCTCCCAAGCTCGCCCCAGGGGAGTCTTTTTGGCCTTCAGCACTATACCTCTGTGGTTCTATCTGCATGGTAAGCAGTTGTGGGATTTTGTGTATCACTGTGACTGAACAAAAGATCGGGTGTTATATATTTATACACTGTGGGCCTTCTTACAGGACCCTTTATGTAATTACTTATGGGTTTGGTCTGTATATTAAAGTTTTTTTTATAATTTCAGTGTCTGGTCAAAAGTAATTGTGATAATCTCCTGAAGAAGCGGATCTCCCGCGAAACATATTGAGAAACACATTGCTATAGACCGTATGATAAAATATATATCATCTTTGTATACTGTTCATGTTTTTGAGCGTACATCTCATTTTTAATATGTTTTCTCTACACAAATAAATGTTATGTTTTTAACCACAACAGTACCTGGCACGAAAACCCCCTTCCTGTCCAGGCCATTTTTCAGCTTTCAGCGCTATCACACTTTGAATGACAATTACTCAGTCATGCAACATATGGTGGTTTTCTTTCGAGATAAACACACTTTTTTTCCTGCGTTTAAAGTATACCCATGGCACAACGTACTGACTCATTAACAGTAAGTTTCACACTATCGCGACTTTCGACTTTTTACCGGACCTGTCCTTCCCCCAAAAGCACGGTCCATGACAACACCAATTTTTGTATTGTAAATAAACACATCTCTTTTGTATAATTTTTACTCTACATGCGAGTTTTTGTACTTGTCATATGTTTCTACTATATATAAAATAGTATGCCAGATATCGTTACACAAAGAGTTATACAAAGCGCCCTCTAGGCGAAGAAGTCCTCTAATAGTGTTAATGAAAACTGGTCTGTGACTTTAATATTTTTTTTGAAATTATATGTCTGGTTTGGGTATTCATTA
>BLSH010037186.1:184138-208839 GCA_018402905.1 Glandirana rugosa
AGTAAAGGGGGACCTACACGACTACAACCACCACTTCCACAATGCGACTCGCCTACTCACCCACCAGTTCCTCCTCCTTCGCGTCATCCTCCTCTTCCGTTGTCCTCCGTTTCTCTTTATGGGACGTTAGGAGCCACCACCTTCCTGTACGCGGTTTACCGATCGGCGGAGTCCGGGTGGGCGGTGATGTAAACGGGTCACACGTCATTCGCTCTATATCGCAGGGACGGATACGAATGACCAGGTACATAGTCACCAATACACCTGGAACGGTGACTACCGTAACGTGTCACGTGTGAACTAGAACAGGGGCTGAACAAACACGTCCCTTCCCTACCGAGCGGACCGCGAGCCATCCCTTCCCTGCACAAACAAGTCGGGGACAAGATCAAGTGTGCACTGTGCAATGCCATCAGTGGCAAGGTCCACATAACCACTGATACATGGACCAGTAAGCATAGGCAGGGACGCTATATCTCGCTTACTGCACACTGGGCAAATGTAGTGGCGGGTGGGCCTGAGGCGGCTAGCCATTTGGCGCATGTCCTTCCACCACCGAGGATTGCAGGGTATTTCTCTTTGCCTCCTGTTGCCTTCTCCTCCTACTGCGCTTCCTCCTCCTTGACCACCCACTCATCCGCTCAGCGTAACACCTTCACCACCAACATCAGCACATCCAGGGGGAAATGACAGCAGGCTGTTTTAAAACTGATATGTTTGGGGGATAAACCCCACACTGCGCATGAGCTGTGGACGGGCATTGAACAATAGACCAATGAGTGGTTGTTGCCACTGAGCCTCAAGCCCGGCCTGGTGGTGTGTGACAATGGCCGAAATCTCGTAGCAGCTCTGGGCCGAGCTGGTTTGACGCACATCCCTTGCCTGGCGCATGTGCTGAATTTGGTGGTACTGAATTTTCTAAAAACTACCCGGATATGTCAGAGCTGCTGCATAAAGTGCGGGCCGTCTGTGCACACTTTCGGCGTTCTCACCCTGCTGCTGCTCGCCTGTCTGCGCTGCAGCGGAACTTCGGCCTTCCCGCTCACCACCTCATATGCGACATGCCCACAAGGTGGAACTCCACCTTGCACATGCTGGAGAGACTGTGCGAGCAGCAGCAGGCAATAGTGGAGTTTCAGCTGCAGCACGCACGGGTCAGTCGCTTTGCAGAACAGCAACACTTCGCCACCAACGAGTGGGCCTCCATGCGAGACCTGTGTAGCGTATTGCGGTGTTTTGAGTACTCCACCAACATGGCCAGTGCCAATGACGCTGTTCTCAGCGTTACTATACCACGTCTATGTCTCCTTGAAAAAACACTTCGGGCCATGATGGAAGAGGATGTGGCACAGGAGGATGAGGAGGAGGAGGAGGAAGAGGGGTTATCAGGCCAGTCATTCGCAAGTGGCTCGGAGGGTGGGTTCCTGCACCAGCATAGGCCATGTCAAAAATATTCAAGCCAGGGCACAGTTCTGGAGGACGAGGAGGACAAGGAAGATGAGGAGGAGGAGGAATTGCAGCAGGGTGGCACCCAACGCAGCTCGTGGGCATCACTGGAGCGTGGCTGGGGGTATACAGAGGACACAGATGATATACCTCCCACAGAGGACAGCTTGTCTTTGCCTCTGGGAAACCTGGGCACACATGGCCGACTACATGCTGCAGTGCCTGCGCAATGACAGCCGAGTTGCCCACATTGTAACTTCTTCTGAATACTGGGTGGCCACCCTGCTGGATCCCCGTTACAAAGACAACGTGCCGTCCTTAATTCCCTCACTGGAGCGTGAGAGGAAGATGCGCGACTACAAGCGCACACTGGTAGAGGCGCTGCTGAGGGCATTCCCAAATGACACCGGGGGCTCAGCGGAAGCACAAGGCGAAGGCAGAGGAGGAAGAGGCCACCAACGCAGCTGTGCCACCGCCAGCACCTCAGAAGGCAGGGTTAGCATGGCCGAAATGTGGCAAAGCTTTGTCAGCAGCCCGCCACAACAAACAGCACCACCAGCCGATAGACAACGTCTTAGCAGGAGGCAGCATTTCAGCAACATGGTGAAAGAGTATGTGTGCACACACCTACACGTACTGACTGATGGGTCTGCCCCATTCAACTTCTGGGTCTCCAAATTGGCCACATGGCCTGAGCTTGCCGTTTATGCCTTGGAGATGCTGGCCTGCCCTGCAGCCAGTGTATTGTCGGAACGTGTGTTTAGCACGGCAGGGGGCGTTATCACAGACAAGCGGAGCCGTTTGTCCACAGCCAACGTGGACAAGTTAACCTTTATTAAAATTAATCAGGCATGGATCCCACAAGACTTGTCTGTACCTTGTGCAGAATAAACATTTAGACCGGACTCACACAGCCATTCATATACTTGTTTTTTTGAATAGGCCTCAATATTTTGGGGGCTACCCCAATTATAAACAAACAAAAAAAAAATACCATGTTGGCTACCTCCTTCTCCTCCTCGACCACCGCCACTTCCACCTACACTGCCATGGTCACGGCCTAGTCAACCTCTAGGCTCCTACTCCACATCCACCCCCTTCCCATTTTTTTATTTGATTTTAACTTATTTTCCATATCCCCATTTTTTTGTAGGGCACTACTCTTACCCCCATTTTACTTCCTTTTGCAGCCCTCTAGCACTTGCCAGGACATTGTTACAGCCATTTTTGTGCCTAAAAGTTCGGGTCCCCATTGACTTCAATGGGGTCCGGTGTCCGGGATAACGTTCGGGCAACGTTTGGTGCCGAACCCGGACTTTTTCCCAAAGTTTGTACGGACCCTCCGAACACGAACGTCCAGGTGTTCGCTCAACTCTACTTATTACTAACCAATAAGCTGTCACAGAAACTATTCATGTAATACCAAGCAATACAATAATAGGGATGATTGAACTGGGCAAAGTTCGGTTGAGTTTGATAAACGCAGGAAAAAATCCATTAGCCAAGGTTTACATTGATACGATTTGGCAAATCGGCGGCAATTGCTGGCAATGGTACCATCCGAATTGGTGCGAATTTGCGGCACCACACCGATTTCCAAAAGTAGTTTCTGTACTACAGGGTGGGCCATTTATATGGATACACCTTAATAAAATGGGAATGGTTGGTGATATTAACTTCCTGTTTATGGCACATTAGTATATGTGAGGGGGGAAACTTTTCAAGATGGGTGGTGACCATGGCGGCCATTTTGAAGTCGGCCATTTTGAATCCAACTTTTGTTTTTTCAATAGGAAGAGGGTCATGTGACACATCAAACTTATTGGGAATTTCACAAGAAAAACAATGGTTTGCTTGGTTTTAACATAACTTCATTCTTTCATGAGTTATTTACAAGTTTCTGACCACTTATAAAATGTGTTCAATGTGCTGCCCATTGTGTTGGATTGTCAATGCAACCCTCTTCTCCCACTCTTCACACACTGATAGCAACACTGCAAGGGAAATGCTAGCACAGGCTTCCAGTATCCGTAGTTTCAGTGCTGCACATCTCGTATCTTCACAGCATAGACAATTGCCTTCAGATGACCCCAAAGATAAAAGTCTAAGATTAGGGGTCAGATCAGGAGACCTTGGGGGCCATTCAACTGGCCCACGACGAACAATCCACTTTCCAGGAAACTGTTCATCTAGGAATGCTCGGACCTGACACCCATAATGTGGTGGTGCCACAAACAGGAAGTTAATATCACCAACCATTCCCATTTTATTAAGGTGTATCCATATAAATGGCCCACCCTGTACATTTGGCGACTTCAGGGAGCAGTTTCCATAGACATCTGTGCATAAACCCACACAGATGTCACTGAAATCGCCCCCGAAGTCGGGACTGGCATGCGGAAATGAAATTGTGTGAGTTCAGATGTACTTGCATGATTTCATTCCCGCTTTCAGTGTGAACCCAGGCTGAAACCCGAACATAGGGGTTGATTTACTAAAACTACAAGGAGGTAAATTTGGTGCAGCTCTGCATAGAAACCAATCAGCTTCCAGGTTTTATTGTCAAAACCTGCAGTGCCTTGAAAAAGTATTTTATGTGATAGACTAACACAAAGTGGCACATAATTGTTAAGTGGAAGGAAAATGATAAATTGTTTTCAATTTTTTTTTACAAATAAATATCTGAAAAGTGTGGCATGCATTTGTATTCAGCCCCCTTCACTCTGATACCCCTAACTAAATCTAGTGGAACCAATTGCCTTCAGATGTCACCTAATTAGTAAATAGAGTCCACCTGTGTGTAATTTAATCTCAGCATAAATGCAGCTGTTCTGTGATGCCCTCAGAGGTTTGTTAGAGAACCTTAGTGAACAAATCGCATCATGAAGGCCATAAGTGTGCGCAGCCCATTACATTAGGGTGTGCACCCCAAAGCTCAAACATGCATGCCTTTCTCTCCATCATCAGCTGCACTGGACAGTGAATGAATGGGAAGTGCTCTGTGCTGAGCGGCCTCCTGTTCATTCACAAACTGAAGCAGCATAGTAAAAGCAGTTTACTATGCTTCAGTTATGCAAGAACACAGCGAGTGAGTGTGTTAACTGTGTTCATTTAGAAAAGGAAGGCGCTGGTAAATGACATATTTATTAGCCTCTTTCCCCACTCTCCATCCTGAAACATCCCCGCAGCAGCTGGGGGGAGAGGACGGAAGCCAGCAGCATTGCAGGGTGGGGGTTAACACTGGGGAAGCCCAGGTAGTAGGGGGAATCAGCACTACACGTAGTGATTAGGGTGTGCCCAGGCACATCTGACACACCCCCTGCGCACACCTATGATGAAGGCAAAGGAAAACACCAGGCAGGTCAGGGATAAAGTTGTGGAGAAGTTTAAAGCAGGGTTAGGTTATAAAAAAAATATCCCAAGCTTTGAACATTTCACAGAGCACTGTTCAATTCATCATCCGAAAATGGAAAGAGTATGGCACAACTGCAAACCTACCAAGACATGGCCATCCGCCTAAACTGCAGGCTCTGGCAAGGAGAGCATTAATCAGAGAAGCAGCCAAGAGGCCCATGGTAACTCTGGATGAGCTGCAGAGATCCACAGCTCAGGTGGGAGAATCTGTCCACAGGACAACTATTAGTCCTGCACTCCACAAATCTGGCCTTTATGGAAGAGTGGCTGTTGAAAGAAAGTCATAAGAAGTCCAATTTGCAGTTTGTGAGAAGCCATGTGGGGGACACAGCAAATATGTGGAAGGTGCTCTGGTCAGATGAGACCAAAATTTAACTTTTTGGCCTAAAAGCAAAACGCTATGTGTGGTGGAAAATAACACTGCACATCACCCTGAACACACCATCCCCACCGTGAAACATGGTGGTGGCAGCATCATGTTGTGGGGATGCTTTTCTCCAGCAGGGACAGGGAAGCTGGTCAGAATTGATGGTAAGATGGATGGAGCCAAATACAGGGCAATCTTAGAAGAAAACGTGTTAGATTCTGCAAAAGTCTTGAGACTGGGGCAGAGTTTCACATTCCAACAGAATAACAACCCTAAACATACAGCCATAGCTACAATGGAATGGTTTAGATCAAAGCATATTCATGTTAGAATGGCCCAGTCAAAGTCCAGACCTAAATCCAATTGAGAATCTGTGTCAAGACTTGAAAATTGCTGTCCATAGATGCTCTCCATCCAATCTGACAGAGCTTGAGTTATTTTGCAAAGAAGAATGGGCAAAAATGTCCTCTCTAGATGTGCAAAGCTGGTAGAGACAACCCCAAAAAAGACTTGCAGCTGTAATTGCAGTGAAAGGCGGTTCTACGAAGTATTGACTCGGGGATTGAATACAAATGCACCCCACACTTTTCAGATATTTATTTGTAAAAAATGTTGAAAATCATTTATCATTTTCCTTTCACTTCACAATTATGTGCCACTTTGTGTTGGTCTATCACATAGAATCTCAGTAAAATACTGTTTATACGGTTTTGGTTGTAACATGAAAAAATGTGAAAACTTTCAAGGGGTATGAATACTTTTTCAAGCCACTGTAACTGAACAAGCTGAAGTTAGAAGCTAATAATATTAAACACCAGTGTCTTGGTGAATTTGTTAGCGGTGTGATTGAGCTGCTGCTATCAATGATATCCCCTCAGGTGAGCCAATGTGAATAAATAAATTGTAGACAGTGCTTGCTCCACCTCAAACTAATATAAAGCGCCACTGCTATGATGGTGTATACTGTAAATCTATTACTATGCCAGACAATATTGTTGCATAAAAAGACAATAAACCAATAAGTTATCATGTACTAAAAATATTCTGAATAATCAATTAATAGTTTTAAAGTAACAAATCTAGTGCATGAAGTGATAACCGTGCAAAACAAAGTCTTTTTGCTATACAATAGATTAGAGCTGCACGATTCTGGCCAGAATGAGAATCACTATTTTTTTGCTTAGAATAAAGATCACAATTCTCGCGGAGTAACATCTTACATATACAAAAAAATTGGGCTAACAGCACTGTTTATTTTTATTTTTTTGAAAGGGTAATTTTTCCAAAAAATTGAGTTTGAAAGACCGCTGCGCAAATATTGTGTGACATAAAATATTGCAACAACTGCCATCTTATTCTCTAGGGTCTCTGCTAAAAAATATATATAATGTTTAGGGGTTCTAAGTCATTTTCTAAAAAAAAATACTGGATTTTTATTTGTAAGCAGCAAATAAAAGATTTAGTCTTTAAATGGTTAAAGTAAGCATCTTCTATACCCTGGAGTTCATTCCTTTGAAGTAATTACATTGTATCTCTTGTAGCTTCTTTTATCACCAGTGACTTCAGAACATGGCTCTCTGCCCAAACTTGGCAGTCCGCCCAAAGACTCAAGTCGCTCCGATTAGAAAAGACTTCAGGCGACTTGCATTGACTTTTATTACAGTCAAGTCGCGCTGAGTCGCCCCGCAAGTCGGACTCCATTAACTTCACTGAAAATCGTGGTAATGCCTGATGGAGATCGCAGGGGGGGGGTGAATCGAGATCGTGATTTTATTATGATTAATTGTGCAGCTCTACAATAAAGTGCTGTTGTGCTCCATATCCAAAATAATGTCTGTACATCCACCTCATAAAAGACTGTAAACACTCCATACTCACCAGATATTATGGATTCCCTTACCATATAGCAAGGAAAGTCTGCTGAGCTTGTAGGTCTTATTGGGGGACCTATCCCATTGTGATATCCTCTGATGACTCCCACTGGTGGAAATTACCTCCAATGATGGCTCCAAATTCAGATTGTGCCGGTATGCAATGAATGGAGAGAAAAACTCCTCATAGCGTAAAATCCTTAGGTGATTTTATTCAGTATAGGCATTTTACGTGGTTAAAAACTCTTGGACATGAGTTGCATAAAGATAAAAATGAAAAAACAAGTAAAGCAAATTAAGCATCACAATTGCAAAAAATGGCCTCTATATGTGTGAGAGTGATGACGAAACGTGTCAAGCTGAATCTCCCGTGCATCACTATCGGGCCAGAGAGTGGAATGCACACCAGGTAACTGGCAGTGACCATCACTCTAACAAATATAGAGACCATTTTTTGCAATTGTGACACTCAGTTCGCTTTACTTTTCACCATGTAACCATTGTGACAAACAGCCCATGTCAGTTGTGGATGGATTATATCTGCCATATAGAATCTTGAGATTCTTAAGGTAAATGGGTGGCAGGGAGAAGTCTGTAGGCAGCAAGGGGTATAATTTTGCCTGACTTGGGTGTAATCAGTGGTGGCGCTGAGAGAGAAGGAGCAGGCTGTGAATGTACATGCCTGCAGGTCTGAAGCAGACCCAGTGAGGTCTGTCCGTTAGGTTTATTTTCAGTTAATGGACGTTTTGGTTTCAGGACTGTTTTTCTAACCCTGCGAGGGAGACCTTTCTGTTTATCCTAATTTTCAGAGTGAATAAACATGGGCAGGAAGCCCTTAACCTGGCTGGATTACTTGCTTAGAGAACCCCTCCACTTGAAGCTGATCGCCCACACCATGTAAAATGCTAATACTGAATAAAATCACCTAAGGATTTTATGCTATGAGGAATTTTTCTCTCCATTCATTGCATGCTATATGTAAGGGAGTCCATCATATCTGGTGAGTGCGGAGTGTTTATAGTCTTTCATGAGGTGGCTGTACAGACATTATTTTGGATATGGAGCACAACAGCACTTTATTGTATAGCAAAAAGACTGTTTAGCATGGTTATCACTTCATGCACTATATTTTGTTTCTTTAAACTATTAATTGATTATTCAGAATATTTTTTAGTACATGATAACTTATTGGTTTATTGTAAAACAATATTGTCTGGCATAGTAATAGATTTACAGTATACACACCATCATAGCAGAGGCACTTTATATTAGCTTAAGGTGGAGCAAGCACTGTCTACAATTTATTTATGATGTTAGAAGCTGATTGATCAGTTCCAGTAGATCACCCTCATAGTGTCAACCCCTTTATACGTCTATGGAAGACCAATCTTATTTTTCTCTGGCCTTTTCCCATGCCAATTTGCAAACTTTTGTTAAAAAAAGATCATGGGTATTTGGGCATTGCCATGGGGGACATGAACCAATGCAAAAAAACCTATAATTAATGGTGCTGTATTGGCATGCCATTGTGATTTATGTGAATCTACATTGCTGGATCACATGACTGATGTTGAATTTACATTAAGGGGCATTGTTTATTTCTGTTTTTGTTCTTCTTTTTGTCACTCTTTCGGGTGTTTTTATTCTCAATCTACATTTTTTTTTTTTGTGGATGAGTAACTAAGGGTACTATGTACCCTTTACTCATTAATCTGGAGGGCATATATCTGGGAGCTCTCCTTATTATAAAGGGGGCTTCCAGATTCAACAACATTTTGTAGGTCAGGATATAGGGATGAGGACCATCAACATAGGGATAAGGTGCCTTGCAAGGGATGGCAGACCTTGCCACCCCTTCCTTGCAAGGAACCCTCCCAATTGTGGGTGCATGTGGCTTGGTATGGTTTTGTGGGGGGCCTAAATATGGGGACCTTTATGAATTTTTTGGGGGACCGCATCCCATATATTTAAAGAGTCTTTTAACCTTTTTTTTAACAATGTGTACTGTTCCGTTAAGAAAAAAATACTTATTAATTCAGAAAGGAATAAGGAAAATAAATCAGCCACGTAATGAAAAAATCTCCTTTGAGGAGTGAGATGGGGTGGGACATACCCACACTGTGTGCCTATGGCCACACACAGCCCAGCTCGTGAGCACATACGCATGTGTGCCCCCTCAGCACACAGCTTTCTGAGGAGGCATACGCAGGAAGAAGGAGCAGACAGCGCCAGCAGGGGGCTTCAGAAAAGGAGATAAGGGACCGCTCTGTGCAATACCACTGCACAGAGCAGGTAATTATATGATCTTTTTTATTTTAAAGAATATGTTACCCCAACATGTAATATTCCTGATATGTGCCTGTTGTACTATGTACTTGTCTTAAGAAATACCCTGTTCTCTTTGTATTGCTTCCATTGTGTGAAATATTTGGTGATCCTGCCAGTTCCCCTGCTTTCCTATTTTAAACAGACCATGCTAGGTATGAGAGTACATCCATCTCAGCCTGGTTAGTTTTTTGGCTGTGCTGGTAGAACAGCCTGCCTATCCTCCAATGGTCAGACTTGTGCTGACATGTCTCCCTGCACAGCTCATCACTGGGAAGATCAGTGTGCTGCTGTTTCTCCGCACTAGCTCTCAAAGGACATTATGCAGCTGAGAAAAGAAATGATGTAATCATTTATAAAAAAAAAAAAAAAAGAAAAAAGTATTTATAATTTTTATTTATATTTTAAACAGAATGGGTTGCTTTACAAGGTAAGAGTTCTCATGTACTTTAATGAACTAAAATATGTCTTTTGCACTCTAAGTAGTCTTTATTTCTCAGTGCCTTACTATAATTCTGTTGTTCCCTTCTTTCCCGCACTCTGTCCCCCTTCAGCACCAATCTTTAGCTCGCCCACTCAGTGTTCTTCTTTCTCCTTCATTAATTCTCGTTTCCAAGCCTCACTGCTTTGTAGTCTTTCAGCTTTCCTGGCAAAAGCTTTCCCCCCACACTCTTATTACATCTCCATCAGCTGTATCACCTAACAGATCTCTTTCTACCTCCTTCTCTTCTTTGTTATGGAGAGACTAACTACTTCCAATCAGTCAGCCACATACCAATCATAACATTCAGGAATCTTAACTACTAGGGTAAAAATACTAAGACAGAGAATACACTTAAAGCGGAGCTCGACATTTAAACAACGTCATTTCACCACATTGTCAATTTGCATGAGTAGAGATATGGTTAATTATTCGTTAGCAAAGAACTTGAGACACAGACACAAGATGAATTATATTAACTGCAAGAATTAAATGAAAATGCACATGGAGTTATTGCCCATAGAAGCCAATTAAAAGTATTTTTTTTAGCCCTTCCATGAAATGAGAAGTGAAGCCTAACTATTATCCTCCAGCAACAACTCCACTCCAGTCCAGTTTTGTTTTTATTTTCTTTTATCCAGTTTTTGGTATTGGCTCCTGCATGTTTATTTGATCTGTAAAAGTATATATATATATTTCTCATATATAGTATGTAATGAAATTAATGGTTATTTTCACTGTAATCATAGTCATACAATTAAGGCTGGGTTCACACCATTGTAAATTGGATGCAGGTTCTCTGCATCCAATTTCCAATAGCAGGAGATTTTACCATCTCCCTATGGAACCGATTCACATATCTCTGCAGCAGGTCCAGTGCAATTTGCATAAGAACGCTGCGTGTCTTTTGGTCCATTTCAGGGCTGAAATCAGACCTGAAACTGTGAATCAGGACGCGGCAGACCCCTGCTGTGAGCCGCATGCGGCTCATATGTGAACCCAGCCTAAAATTGCTGAACAGATCATATATTGCTTCCGTGACTATCCCCCAAAGCAAGGGGGAAAAAATGAGTAAATAAAGTAAAGGGATATTAGTCCCCAACACCTCTACCATACCCCAGTTCAACTTCAACCATACCTCTTAAGCTTGAGAGCTTGAGATACTCATGTGCCATCATTTTTGTGGATATACATGTATGGTTGGCATTGGGTAATGGAATTATCTATGCATTTTATAGACTTCCAGTTCCCTAGGAATTACACAGAGTGTATATATGGTCAAAGCATATGTTTCAAGGGAAAACGTTTTATTAAAAACCAACATTACATTCCTCTGTCAGGGCTGCCAAGAATCCCACCAGTAATGCATGGGGCAGATCTTCAAAGGTATGTAGTAGGGTCCTCTCTTAGCACTCCCATCTAAGTTTCTACAGCACTACCTATCTCTGTTCATCATTAGGCATAAAGCTATCCTTTCAGTTGTAACTTTAGAGTCTGTTCAGACCTCAGAATGGGCTAAGCCCTCTTCTGTTGAGCAACTCCTAAAAAAACAGACACAAGTCTACGAAATGCATATAAAATTCCAACCCCCATCACCAATCATATATATACAAAATATGGGACACATGAGTATCTGTAATATGTCATGTTCATTACTAATACAGTAATATAACCTCTCAATTTTAAGTAGAGTAGAGGAAGTCGATTAGGGCATTTGTAGGGGTGTCGGGGGCTAGTGATCCTTTAGTTTGACTTCTCATCCCCTCTTTCCCATTTGGGGACTAGTCACCGGAACAATGTATGATCTTTAATGATTTTGTAATTTTAATTGTATAAATATAATAAATACAATTTTTAACAGTGAAAATAATCTTATATGGAAAGTTGTTGACAGTAAAGTCCAGAAGCATGTGCTGAAATACATCCCATTATTGCAAACAGAGCAACAAGTTCAATAGCTACAAATTGAATAACTGTTTTGGCATTAGAGCAGCTACAAATGTAATATATTAATTCTTGTTCCCTTATCTAGATAAGCTAACTGAAATACAAGTCCCAAACTTGTCCGTTGATGAGCTCATGAGTCTATGTTGGGGTCCGGAACAACTGCACAGTAATGGATTCCTTCTGCAACATCCACACCCCAGGCTTCCATGTGTCCCTCATTTCTATAGCTATTCTATACGGATACACTGTGGAAGCCATTTTGGGATGGTCCGAAATGAATTGCTGGCAAGCTGTTAGGGATAGAGTGGCTGATAGTGGCAGAAAACATGTACATATAATGATATAGCGCTCTAACCACATAAAAACGTGAGTAGTCCTGGTAAATCAGGAGCAGAAAAGATAAATATATTGGTAAGTCCGTGACAGTCTATATTCTTGTGACCTAAATCGTGCAAAACCTTCACTGTAGGTGGTGTGACAAAATCGCTGTGGGAGGCGGGATAAATCCTCATATAAAGGTAAATTGGAGGCTTACCAGATACCTATAGAGCAGGGGCGTAACGATAGGGGTTGCAGGGGTTGCAATTGCAACCGGGCCCCATGGTCCAGGGGGCCCATGAGCCTCCCTTGTACACCTGAATAGGAGGGATGGCAGGGGCGGCATTTAGAGGACCCAATCTCCTCCATTTTCCTCTATCCAGTTTACTTGTCTTCTGCTGTTCCCAGGGCCCCTGTGTGCTTCCCTGGTCCCCCTGGGGCCTGCTGCAGAACTTGTGAAAGGGCCCCACTGCAGTACCGTAATAAAGGGACCCACAATAGGAGTAAAGGGCCCCAGCATCAGTGGGAAGAGGGAAGGGCCCTGGCCAGGGGTCAGGGGGCCCTTCATAATTTCTTGCACCGGGGCCCTGAAGGTTCTAGTTACGCCTCTGCTATAGAGTATAGGCAAAAAATCATCCCAAGGGGGTCTTGATTGTGGGGGATCTTGGCACGTCAAAGGTGTTCCTAGGCGTGTAGGGTGTCCTTTGGTTGGTCCAAGAGCGGTAGAAGGCTCCTCCCGATGGGCACTGCGTCACACAATCCTGGACGATGGTGGGGGTCTTACTTGTAAGACAGGAGTATCCAAGGAATGTTTTTCCGTGATGCAGATGGGTAGGTAAAGGTTGGCCGGAGAATCCGAAAATGGGTGAACAACCGAGGGAGCAAGAGGAGACTCGAAATAGTGTAAAACCTCAGATGATGAGGTGTATTTATTTAAATAGCGATAAAAAGTCTCTCAGGTTCAAACAGAAGGTAAGATATATGATAAAACAATATGTTGTAAAATCAATAGCAGCATTCCAGAACAGGCTTCCCAGGGGAAGCTATTTAAATAAATACAATACGCTATTTAAATAAATACACCTCATCATCTGAGGTTTTACACTATTTCGAGTCTCCTCTTGCTCCCTCGGTTGTTCACCAACTTAAAGAGGCAACTTAAAGAGGAGCTACTGCCACTTTTGGGTTTATTAAAAGTCACAGCTACAAAAACTGTAGCTGCTGACTTTTAAATAAACAGACACTCGGGTAAACAATCCAGCGATGTGTTTACCCGAGCCATCCCTTCCCTTTGTCTTCTGTCCCCAGCATCTCAACTGTGGGCATCTGACTATAACAGCTTGCGGTTTCACAGCTGCGTGCCCACTGCGCATTCGCAAGCTGCACTATGCATTGTAAATGGTCCCCCAATCTTCTGGGACCTGTGACATGTCCCAAATGACTGCAGGGAGGGAAGGGGAGAGGAGCGCACCTCTCAAAGCCAGGTACCCCCCCCCCCCAAAAAAAATGCCATTTGGGGAAGAAGCGCGGAGAGGAAGCCACCTTAACTACTTGTTGACCAGTCGCCACCGATATACGATGGCAGGTTGGCTCTATCCTATAAATCGTCATACCGGTGTGGTTCGTTTAAAGGATATAGCGGGTGTGCGCGTGCGCCTGTGGCGCAGCGCCAGAGCCGATGCGCATGGCCTACGGCCACGATGTCTGCCGACCACCCGTGATCGCTCCTCAGAGAGCCAGAATGGGGATTTGTCAATGTAAACAAAAAGCTCCCCATTCTGTCAGTGGAGTAGAGAAAGATTGTCTGTTCCTAATGATCAGGAACAGCGATCTCTCTCCTCCTCCAATCAGTACACTCCCCCCACAGTTAGAAACACCTCCCAGGGAACACATTTAATCCCTTGATCACCACTAGTATTAACCCCTTCCCTGCCAGTGTCATTTATACAGTAATCAGTGCATTTTTATATCACTGATCGCTGTATAAATGTCACTGCTCCCAAAAAAGTGTCAAAAGTGTCCGATCTGTACGCCACAATGTCGCAGTCCTGCTAAAAATCACTGATAACGGCAATTGCTAGTAAAAAAAATAATAATAATAAAAATGCCATAAATCTATCCCCCATTTTGTAGGTGCTGTAACTTTTGTGCAAACCAATCAATATACGCTTATTGCGGGTTTTTTTTTTACCAAAAATATGTAGAAGAATACATATTGGCCTAAACTGATGAAGAAATTCGTTTTTTTACTTTTTTTTGGATATTTATTATTATTTTTTTTTTTTTCAAAATTGTCGGTTTTTTTGTTTATAGCGCAAAAAATAAAAACTGCAGAGGTGATCAAATATGACCAAAAGTAAGCTCTATATATGGCAAAAAAAGGACATCAATTTTGTTTGGGTACAGTGTCACAAGACCACACATTGTCAGTTAAAGTGACACAGTGCCGTATCGCAAAAAATGGCCTGGTCATTAAGAGGGTAAATGTTTCTGGGGCTGAAGTGGTTAAATTACAACATCCCCTTTTGGGTGGAAAGATAAAGATAGATTTTAAGCTAAGTGTAAAAATACTGCTTTCTATCTATGCTGATGGTTAGAAATGCATACCCTTTAAAATTTTCCACATTTTGTCATGTTACAACCAAAAACATAAATTTATTTTATTGGGATTTTATGTGATAGACCAACACAAAGTGGCACATAATTGTGAAGTGAATCAACACTTTTTATAACCACCTTTCACTGCAATTACAGCTGCAAGTCTTTTTGAGGATGTCTCTACCAGCTTTGCACATCTAGAGAGTGACATTTTTGCCCATTCTTCTTTGCAAAATATCTCAAGCTCTGTCAGATTGAATGGAGAGCGTCTGTGAAGAGCAATTTTCAAGTCTTGTCTCAGATTCTCAATTGGATTTAGGTCTGGGCTTTGATTGGGCCATTCTAACACAAGAATATTCTTTGATCTAAACTATTTCATTGTAGCTCTGGCTGCATGTTTAGGCTTGTTGTCCTACTGGAAGGTGAAGCTCTTCCCCAGTCTCAAGTCTTTTGCAGACTCGAACAGGTTTTCTTCTAAGATTGCCCTGTTTTGGCTCCATCCATCTTCCCATCAACTCTGACCAGTTTCCCTGTCCCTGCTGAAGTAAGGTATCCCCTCAACGTGGTGCTGCCACCATGTTTTATGGTGGGAATGGTGTGTTCAGGGTGATGTGCATTGTTAGTTTTCCGTCACACCTATCGCTTTGTTTTTAGGCCAAAAAATTCAATTTTGGTCTTATCTGACCAGAGCACCTTCTTCAACATGTTCTCTGTGTCCCCAACATGGCTTCTCACAAACTGCAAATGGGACTTCCTATGGCTTTCTTTAAGAATGGCTTTCTTGCCACTCTTCCATAAAGGCCAGATTTGTGGAGTGCACGACTAATAGTTGTCCTGTGGACAGATTCTCCCACCGGAGCAGTGGATCTCTGCAGCTCCTCCAGAGTTACCATGGTACTTTTGGCTGCTTCTTTGATTAAGGCTACTTTCCACTAGTGTGACTTGTCATGCGACTTGGGATTGCAAAGTCGATTGATAAGTCATACCCCATTATTTCCAATGAGTACCGTTCATATCTGTGCGACTTCAAGTCACAGCGATTTCAATGTAGTCCCTGCACTATTTTGGTCCCACTTTGATGTGACTTGAGGTCCGTAGATCTAAAAAATACACAGGTATTGCTTCAAGTCACATCAAAATTGAGGCAAAATCGCGGGAAAAAAATAGCGGCAAAATTGCAGTAAAAATCGTGTGACTTTCAGGTCGCAATAGTGGAAACCTAGGCTAATGCTCTCCTTGCCCGGCCTGTAAGTTTAGGTGGATAGCCATGTCTTGGTAGGTTTGCAGTTGTGCCATACTCTTTCCATTTTCAGATGATGGATTGAACAGCGCTCTGTGAGATGTTCAAAGCTTGGGATATTTTTTTTTTATAACCTAACCCTGTTTTAAACTTCTCCACAACTTTATCCCTGACCTGTCTGGTGTGTTCCTTGGCCTTCATGATGCTGTTTCTTCACTAAGGTTCTCTAACAAACCTCTGAGGGCTTCTCAGAACAGCTGTATTTATGCTGAGATTAAATTACACACAGGTGGACTCTATTTACTAATTAGGTGACTTCTGAAGGCAATTGGTTATACTAGTTTTAGTTAGGGGTATCAGAGTAAAAGGAGGCTGAATACAAATGCACGCCACACTTTTCACATATTTATTTGTAAAAAAAGCATTTATCATTTTCCTTCCACATCACAATTATGTGCCACTTTGTGTTGGTCTATCACAGAAAATCCCAATAAAATACATTTACGTTTTTGGTTGTAACATGACAAAATGTGGAAAATTTCAAGGGGTATAAATACTTTTTCAAGACACTGTAAATGATGAAATATCATTTAACAACAGTATTTATGAAAATGTGTTATTTAGCATGCATCACTGAGAAAAATGATCATTTGAAATCAAACATTACTGTTTTTTTATAATAGGAGTACAAAATTGTTTTGTTAATTAAAAATAAAGCTAGTTGCAATATGGTTGTTTTGACAGGTTTATTAGACGTGCTATGTAGGGACTGTAGTGGTGGATATTAAAAATGCATATCACTGCATGAGTACAGTTATCCAAGCTGCTGGGAGAAATGACAGAGATACAGAGTAATAACTGCACTCCCTGGAGAGCGCTTACTTCAGTTTAAGCAGTACGAGAACACAAGGCAGTGTTAATGTACATTTCCATTTAGAAAATCAGAGAGATGTGAAAACACGGCCCTTGAAATGCACTGTTAGAAAGCTATGCTAAATTACCACCCATTACAGAACTAGTTAGAGATTCATTTACCAAAGGAAATAAACTTTGGGAATTTTTTTATTCAAAGCATTGCGTGTGATTATAACCAAAATTCTTTATATCAATGGAATATTTGGCACTCCCAGGACTTATGAAGGGAAGATAGCAGCAGTGCTAATTAGAATATAGGGTTTTGGTTGGGTTGCAGCCATGTAAATAACAGGTACTTCTAGGTAAGATGAGGGGCATGGAGACTTTCTCTGCTTCCTCCCACAATGAAGTGGTAGGTGAGCAAACGGACAATTGTTATGATTATTTTCATCATGTGAGGGCAGGGCTAGAGTGTGTAGGCTTTGGCCAAACTGACCTGAAGTTTACACTGTGCCTCTTCATGTTGCTTCTGTGGACATCAGAGATGGGTGGAAACTGATGGAAGGTGAATATAAGCAGTATGGGGAAGGGGACATTTAGGGGAACCTGTTGCTTTGCCTTGCATGGGAAGAGCACAAACTCACCTTAAAGGATAACTCCTTACTCCAATACATAACTGATACACCTGTTATTTTAAAAGCCACATCCCAAGCATAATCAATACTTTTCTCATCCCTAACTCCCTCTCCCCCCAACCCATCCTGTTGGCTGATGCATTTTTCCTCATTTTGTAAAGTTAGTTATACTCACCTGAGTCCCCCTATCCAAGTCCCTCACTAACAACATCTCCACGTGTAGGGATCACTAGTCCAGCACTGCATATTAACCCCTCACTGTCTCCTTCCCTATCTTTGTTCCTGTGCTTCAGTGGTCCCCGTCCCTTACCAACGCTGGGTGCCGGTCCTCTGCTGTTATTTGCATTGGCAGGTTCGGAATGATGTTGCTCCTGCAGCCATTCTGGTACACAGGTGCTGTGCTGGAAAGTAAACTGAGCTGCACTTGCACAGCTCAGTGTACATTCCAAAGATGACTGTGACCAGGCAGGTAGGTTACTTTTATTGCAGAAGAAACACTGCTTATCTCTTCTGTAACAAAAAGCCTGTCTGCTAGCAGTTTTTAATAGAGATACTTTAGTTCCACTTTAAGGTAAGTATAAAAGGGGTTTAAAGAGTATTTTTTCTTAAAGCAGTGATTAGACAGAGGTGGATGGGAGGCATGTTACATTTATCCTGAAGGTGGGCTTTTAGTAAACTTAACCAATATAATGTTGAGGGGTGGGCCAGTTTCTCAGAAAAAAAAAATTTACCCAAAGTCTAGCAAATTAGAGTCCCCAAATTTAGGGGCTGCTGGGGAGCTTAACACGTTTGAAAAAGGTAAGTGCATACACCTATAGATGTGCACAGCCTATTGCATTAGGGTGTGCACCCCAAAGCTCAAACACAGCCTATTGCATTAGGGTGTGCACCCCAATGCTCAAACACAGCCTATTGCATTAGGGTGTGCACCCCAAAGCTCAAACACAGCCTACTGCATTAGGGTGTGCACCCCAATGCTCAAACACAGCCTATTGCATTAGGCTGTGCACCCCAAAGCTCAAACACAGCCTACTGCATTAGGGTGTGCACCCCAATGCTCAAACACAGCCTATTGCATTAGGGTGTGCACCCCAAAGCTCAAACACATTTGTGTGTGTGTGCATGTGTATACAGTACATACAGACGGTGTCAGCAGAGCAGCGGACGGTCTCTGTAGTTTTTATACTTTACTATAATACAGGATTTATATAGCGCCGACAGTTTACGCACCGCTTTGCAACTTGAGCGTAGACAGTACAACCACATACACTTTAATACAGTAGGAATCAGAGGGCCCTGCTCGTTGGAGCTTACAATCTAAGAGGGAAGCTCAAGAGAGACAAGAGGTAACAACTGTGGGGGATGTGCTGATGGAGAAAATATATATACAGTTGTTAGGTGGGGGCCAGATAGGCTTCTCTGAAGAGATGAGTTTTCAGGGATCGTCTGAAAGTGGACAAACTAGGAGATAGTCAGACAGAGTGGGGTGGAGTATTCCAGAGGATGGGAGAGGCTCGGGAGAAGTCCTGGAGGTGAGCATGGGATGAGGTGACAAGGGAGGTAGAGAGCAGGGGGTCTTGGTAGGAGCAAATAGAAGGATTTGTTTGGTATTTTGAGACCAGGTTAGTGATGTAGCTGGGGGCCAAGCTGTGGATGGCTTTGTAAGTTATTGTTTATATCTTGACTTTAATGCATTGGAGGGATTGGCAGAGAAGGGTAGCAGATGATTATTTTTTACAATTTGATTTTTTTAAGAGCCCTCTTAGGGGACTTTGGTGGAATATCAGGGGTCTAAACCGGGGGGGGATTGTGCCACACTGGGTGATTAGGGTGTGCCCTGGCACACCTAGGGCACCCTATGCGCACGCTTTTGCATACACCTGAGGGTGCCTCTTAGGCATTCAGGCTTTTAGGCAAAGTTTTTATTTTAGCATTAGCAATCCTTTAGTACAGTGATCTCCAAACTGCGGCCCGTGGGCCGAATGTGGCCCTTTGCTTACCTTTATCTGGCCCTTGGGGAACTGTTTTTCCCACTGATATGAAGCACTATTATTCCCACAAATACAATTGATGATGCACCATTCCTCCTACTGATACCATTGATGAGGGATACCCTTGATGAGGCACCAATCCTTCCACTGACACCAATAATGGGGCACTATTCCTCCCACTGATGCTATTGATGAGGCACCAATCCTTCCACTAACACCAAAGATGGAGCACTATTTCTCCCACTGATACCAAGGATGGGACACTATTCTTCACACTGACACCAATGATGGGGCACTATTCCTCCCACTGACACCAATGATGGGGCACTATTCCTCTCACTGACACTAATGATGGGGCACTATTCCGCTGACACCAATGATAGGGCACTATTCCTCCCACTGACACCAATGATGGGGCACTATTCCTCCCACTGACACCAATGATGGGGCACTATTCATACCACTGACACCAATGATGGGGCGCTATTCCTCCCACTGATACCAATGATGGGGCACTATTCCTCTCAGTGACACCAATGATGGGGTGCTATTCCTTCCACTGATATCAATGATGGGGCACTATTCCTCTCAGTGACACCAATGATGCGGCACTATTCCTCCCACTTACACCAATGATAAGGCTCTATTCCTCCCACTGAGGCCAATGATGGGGCACTATTCCTCCCACTGACACCAATAACGGGGCACTATTCCTCCCGCTGACACCAATAATGGGGCACTATTCCTCTGACTATTGGGCACAGGCTTTATGTAATTTTTGTAATCCCACTGACCACCAAGCCTAACACATACAGTGGATTTCCACTAATGCTGGGGCATTTGCTACTCCCACTGGCCCCACAGTTCGGCCCTTGTTTAGAATGTTTGGAGATCCCTGCTTTAGTACAAAGATTAAACATGCTTATTGAAAAGATGATTAATTCTACAGATTCATTGTTTTCTATAGAGCTGCTTGATTTGCATTTTTTCTATATGGTTCCTCTGAGCAATATCAGTCAACTGTTCTCATTAGACAGATAGATCAACGAATGTAACTATCTTGTTTGGAAGTGATATGATATCCATGACAGTTTATAAATTGGCAATCACTGTTATGGTTACAAATACTACTCTATTTCATTTTGTTCTAATTCTTGCTTACAGATTTCTTTTCTAAAAGAGGTGCCCAACACTGAGAATTGTATTGCAGATTTCTGGGATTAAAAGCGGACAAAAACTTTTTTCTTTTTCGTGTCGTAATCCTGACAAGCATAAAGGTTATTAAAATTCTTCTACGCAGATCTAAAGCAAGATATATTAAAGAGTACAAATCTGTCATTTTAATGCATACACAGTTATTGTGTATCTGCAATTCCATCGGCAAGGTTTGAATGACCAAGAAGAAAATGTTAGGCAAATCAAACAATTTATGACAAGAAAAAGTTAAAACAAGAGGGTTAATTTACAACAAATGCACAATGAAAATTTAACCAGCACTTAGCCCTCATAAACAGCAAAGCGGCCGGTCACTAAAGAAATAAAAGAAAGAAAAAAAAAGAAACTGCCCTTACTGACCTCCTTCTGAAAAAGCTATTTACCTTACATTATGCTCACCCACCTAACTTCAGCTCTTTCTAATGGCCTGTACCCACGATCCAAAAATCGGACGAAAAATACTGCATAAGATGCGATCGTACCATAATTGGATCATTAGTACACAGCTTACGAGAGCCGATCATGACAGTTCATCGATAATATTCGATCGGACATGCATGAAAATTTTGATCGCATGATACTAGATCGTACGATTTTCATTTAATCAGTACAGTTGTCGTCCGAAAATACAATACAAATACATTACAACACATGACATCACTTCAGATTTTTTATTCTGTCGTACGGGAATATTCGTGACTTTAGTACACTCTTCCGATTCGATCTGAGATTAGCATGCAAAAAAAAACAGACAATCTGTCGTCCGATTTTCGGATCGTGTGTACAGGGCATAAGTCACTGTCCTGAAACAAATTTTTATCTACTTGATTTACACTTTTGTGACCACATTAATGCCTAGATGCACAGGCCAAAAATTATCAGTGACACCATGGATTAGTTGACCTAGTAATAGTTGTTTGAGTGATCTGCACTAAATATTTTCATGTCAGTTCTCCCTTACAGAAAAAAATGTAAAGGTGAACTAACACTGAACATCCTTCCCACCCTCCTGGTCTTTGTTGTACTTAACTTTGGGGTTGCAGAGCTGTTAGAACCCCCGCAGCCACTCCAGCAGCCGGGGAATTAAAAAAATCCCCACTCTTTTCCCTCCTCTCTGTCAGCACTTCTGGGACAGACCAGATCAGTTCTGAACATTCAGCGGCATCACAGTGACAGTCTAACTCTTTAGATATGGTTCTCTCATGGGTAGGAGACTAAGCTGAAGACATTTTTAACAAAGAAGGGTTTACTGTATGCTGATACAGTGTGCAGACAGGCGCCATTTTGTTGTAGCCCAGAATGTGCCTGACAAGCCAGTATTCAGCCCAACTAGCACCTGCAAGCAGTATGGCCACTTGGCAGGGATAACAAACAGGGGCACTTGAGCGGTATTATTTATTTTTTTTTTTTTGAGCGGTATTATTTTAATTTGGTTTTGATTCTGACAGTGAAACTATTAAAAGATAGCACTGCACATGAACACTACAGCCTGAAGGCAGCAAAGCTCCATTTGCAGGCTGAAACCTCCAGCCTGCATGTGATCCACTACGTCAGAGCTAACACAGTGATCACATCATTGGGAACCACTCTGGTTTCAGATCATCACAGGGTACCCCAGCTGCTAGTGACAGTCAAGATTGAGAGCGAGCAACCTTGCAAAATGTCAGCTATTTGCTCTGAAACAGGAGGACATTTATTAACATATCCTCAGGAAAAGACATCATGTTGAGGAATGAATAGACTTGCAGGCAGAGAAAGGTCAGGGCCAGAGCTTTTCATCTAAGTTCCTCTTTCTGGGTAAGCAACTCAAAGTATTAAAGAAGGATCAGCATGGTAGCCAGGTGATTATTTGCAATGGCAGTTTCCATATTTCTTTCATGACAGGCTTTCATTAAGCTGATCTCCATCCTCCAGGTTTCATTTCACGCTGGGCCAAACAACCTATTTACTTCACAGATGCAGTGGCTGAGAGCGCTCTATGAACTGTAAGTATCCTCAGCTACATACCGTATGCATTGTTGTGTTCCAGCAGCAGAACGAGAGCTTCCTGTCCCACTCTCAAAACAAAATCAAGTCAGGCTGAGCACTGCTCAGCCATTCACAGGAATCATCGTATGCTATGAATAAGTACAAAGCTTCCGCTGATTGGCTGAGGTGGAGAGGAGGACTGATGGTGTCACAAACTCTGCCTCATTCATTCAGAGGAAGCATTGTATTCATTCATAGAATATAAAGCTTCCTCTGAAAGGCTGAACAGCGTTTAGCGCTTGTACCACTGTCGGAATACAGCTGTGTTTTTCATAGTTTATGATAACTTGGTTTTCATAAAATTTTGTGATTGTTACTTAAAATTCTGTATCAAATATTCTCAGTACATGTCTTAACCACTTGAATACAGGACGTTTATACCCCCTTCCTGCCCAGACCAATTTTCAGCTTTCAGCGCTCTCACACTTTGAATCTCAATTACTCTCTCATGCTACACTGCACCCAAACAAAATTTGTATCATTTTTTTCACACAAATAGAGCTTTCTTTTGGTGGTATTTAAGAACCTCTGGGTTTTTTATTTTTTGCGACATAATTGAAAAAAGTGCGAAAATTTTGAAAAAAAAAACACTTTTTTCTGTGATAAAATTTTGCAAATAAGTAATTTGTGTCCATAAATTTTGGCCAAAACCTATACTACTACCTATCTTTGGTAAAAAATAACCCAAATAAGTGTATATTATTTGGTCTGTGTGAAAGTTATAGAGTCTACAAACTATGGTGCAAATCATTGAAAATTGATCACACCTGATGCACTGATGGCCTGTCTCATTTCTTGAGGCCCTGAAATGTCGGGAAAGTACAAATACCCCACAAAATTACCCCTTTTTGAAAAGTAGACATTCCAAGGTATTTAGTAAGAGGCATGGCGAGTTTTTTGAAGTTGTACCTTTTTCCCACAATTCTTGGGAAAATTAAGAAATTATTATTATTTTTTTTTTTTTGCACAAAATTGTCAAAACAACAAGTTATTTCTCACACACAGCATATGCATACTTCCAATTACACCCCAAAATACATTCTGCTACTGTCCCCGAGTATGGCGATACCACATGTGTGAGACTTTTTCACAGTCTGACCACATAGAGAGGTCCAACATGCAGGGAGCACCGCCATGCATTCTAGGAGCAGAATTTTCACATCTAATTTCCTAACGACCTATTACACTTTTGAAGGCCATGGAGCACCAGGACAATGGAATTACCCAAAAAATGACCCCATTTTGGAAAGCAAACACCCCAACGTATAATGTATGAGGCATTATGAATTTTTTGAATGGTTCATTTTTTTTCACAAGTCTTGGAAATACGTGGAAAGAAAATGAAAACGCTTTTATTTTTACACAAAGTGGTCAATTTATAAGATATTTCTAACACATAGCATGTACATAGCAAAAATTACCCCCCAAAATATATTCTGCTACTCGTCCCGAGTATGGCGATACCACATGTGTGAGACTTTTTCACACCCTGGCCACATACAGAGGCCGAACATGCAGGGAGCACCGTCAGGCGTTCTAGGAGCATAAATTACACATAAAATTTCATTCATACCTATCACACTTTTGAAGGCCCCGGGGCACCAGGACAGTGTAATTACCCCCAAAATGACCCCATTTTGGAAAGCAAACACCCGAGGTATATTCTATGAGGCATGGGCTGCAGATAGGTACTCGGGTACTCTAATGGGCTGCAGATAGGTACTCAGGCATTTGGATGGGCTGCAGATAGGTACTTGGGTACTTTGATGGGCTGGAGACAGATACTCGGGTAATCTGATGGATTGGTAAAAGGTACTTGGGTACTCTGATGGGCTGCAGATAGGTACTCGGTTACTTAGATGGGTTGGTGACAGGTACTCGGGTAATCTGAAAGGCAGGTGACAGGTACTCGGGTACTCTGATGGGCTGGTGAGAGGTACTCGGGTACTCTGATGGGCAGGTGACAGGTA
>BLSH010037186.1:209047-221615 GCA_018402905.1 Glandirana rugosa
CATTTTACTGCAGCCGTCCCTGACCGGCAGCTAGGCCCTCCTGCAGTAACGGATCGGAGCTGGGCTTTGTCCGAGGGACAAGCCTCAGCTCCGATCGCCGCGCTGCGCGCCCCCAGGGGCGCGCACGAGCGGCGTGCACATGAGGCTCGTTTGTGACCGTCTGTGATTGGACACAGCCGGTCACGGGGTTAAGAGCCAATTTTATTGGCTCTTTACCCCGATCTGGGGGGGACACAACCCCCCGGCAGATGAGCGATCCGCGATCGCCGCTGTGCGGGCCCCTGGGGGCCCGCAGTAGCGGCGAGAAGCGGAGGACGTCATATGACGTCCTCCCGGATCGACGGCCAGTCCCTGCCGACGTCATTTTACTATACGTCGGTAGGGAACTGGTTAAAGTAGAACTACAGTATACTGCTTCTTAGCAGCACAAACCAAAAAGCCTATTTAATTCATTTTTAATATTCAAAGCAAACTCACCCATTCATCCACATCTCCATCCTTTATTTTGCTGAGAAATCAGTTTAAAAAACACCCCTAGCATTTTTAGCTGTGGCCATACATAAGGGCAGATAATTCATGTAGCATTTACTTCCTGGAAACCATCTGCCCTTAGTTCAGGCATGCAGACAAGAGGGTGTGCTTAGCTGAGGAATACCCCTTCTCCCCTCCTGAAGAATCCTGGAATGTATGACATAATTTGCTTAGGCCTGTAAACTGGGAAGTAACTGAAAAAATGTACAAAAAACAAACAAAACCAAAAAAACAGTGTTTAAAACAAGTAAGGCCACATACACACGGGCGTTATGAAAAATGAGCTGTAAAGCTAGTACCAGTGCCAGGAAAAAAGCTGCTAAAAAACGTGATTTTATCAGCATTATGCATTGACGTCAATGCACGCTTTTCCGCACTAGCTTTCAGCGGCATTTCTCTGCCTCTATTCAAAATCAATGGTTCCCTATGGGAGACCATTGATTTGAATAGAAGTCGCACCAGAAGTCGGATCATGATGATCCGACTTGAGGTGCAACTTGTGTGCTGTGGATCTTGAAGGGGAACCCGTACAAAAATGAAAAGAAAATTTTGCGCCCCCCCCTCCCCCCCAAGAGTTTCCAGACCTTTCAGTCTGGTATGGATTTTAAGGGGGAACCCCCACTCCAAAAAAAATGGTGTAGGGTCCCCCCAATATCCATACCATACCCTTATCCGAGCACACAGCAGGTCAGAAAAGGGGGGCGAGCGAGCGCCCCCCTCCTGGACCATACCAGGCCACATGCCCTCAACATGGGGGGCCCTGCCCCCCCACCCCAAAGCACCTTGTCCCCATATTGATGAGGACAAGGGTCTCTTCACGAAAACCCTGGCCATTGGTTGCCAGGGTCTGCTCTTTTGCGGGATCTTCTTTCTTCTGAGGGGTCTTCTTTCATGTTTCACGGTGGGGATGATGTGCTCAGGGTGATGTGCAGTGTTAGTTTTCCGCTACACATAGCGTTTTGCTTTAGGCTAAAAAGTTAAATTTTGGTCTTATCTGACCAGAGCACCTTCTTCCACATGAATATAAAAGGAGTGCAGCTCTTCAAAGACCACAGAGTCAGTAATCAGTCCTTATTAGCAACACCACCAGTGTTCATGCAGTGGGAGAACGAAAACATCTTCAGTGCAAAAATCCTCCATCAATCTATAGATGGCCGCTCACCTCATCAAGTGGACCCTCCAAAGGAGGATCAATCACGCTTCCTTACAATCCTCACTAGAAAAGAGGAGGAAACATCCACTCCAGGACATATCAAGTCGGTAACCTCCTGACAGAAAGCAATCCCTGGCAGCAGGTGTCACATAAAACATAAAGGACATTCCATGGTGCTCTCCATATTAAAACCCCATTTTATTAAAAAGAAATATTGCACTTACATAATCAGCACTGTGGCCCAGTGCTAGGTGTAACATCCAGTATTGCAAAACAAGCATATCAAACAGTGCATTCAGAGCTGGCATCTGCCACGGGTGACGTCATGTAGCTCTTCCCCTTCCGTCCGTTCGTTCGTACGCGTTATGTTCTGGACCGGAACTTCCTCAGCGAATGAGGAGGAAACGTTATGCCCCGCTCTATATGCTGTGGGAGACGTTACCATGGTAACCCAGCAAAGCTCTCATTACCACTTCCAGCAATCAGCCAGCCATGTGGCCAAACAGGAAGTCCCATCAGGGAACATGCAAATGAAGAGCATCACAAAGGCACACCTATTAGAGCCTTCACAGCCAAAAGTACTGTCAGCAAGAAAAAGCCTAAGCATCACAGCAGCCCTTAGCCTCTTATGCTAGCAAATCCAGCCCGCTGGGGCTCAAGAAAAACAGCACAGTGATGCGGCTAGACTCAGTTCAAAAATATAATAATAAAAAGACTCTGAATGCATAATTTTAAAACCAAATAAGTAAAAATACATATAAGAATTATTAAAGCCACATATATTTACACCTGCAGTTAATACCGCTCCAAATGCACATAATTTGTTACAGTTAAATTCATCTATTAGAAATAAAACAGGTTAAGTCAAACTCTACATTTAAGCCTTTCGGCGCCTGAATATTTGTTTCATATATCCAGTGCGATTCACGGCGACTCAGTTGGCGGATAAAATTACCCCCCCCTCCAATGCCTATGGACTTTTTCAACACCTCAGAATTTAAATTTTCTTGGATCTCTATCATGGACCAATCTAAAATGTTTGGAGACATTATGTGTAACAAGCCCCTTTTTTATGTTGCTCACAGGGGGGCATGCAGCGGTCTTGATGTCCTGCCAATATACTGCAACCCGCACTCGCATTCTAACATGTAAACAACACCACTTGTGTTACATGTAATGAGTTGGGATATTTTATACTGCTCAGCAGTAGCTGTTGCTACAAACTCTTTACGCTTTTTTATATTGTTTTTTGAATGCCTGCAGGCGACACATCGCCCAGAGGCATAAAAACCTGTCAAGAAGGAAAACAGCGTACTTTCTTTCTGAGATGGAGGATCAACAACTCCCGGGCAATCCGATCCCTCAACAATGGCGCCTTTCTGTATATGAAATGGGGTCGGTCTGGTAATACAGGTCCCAGAATTTTATCCATCTTTAAAATACTCCAATTCAAGAGGACCCTCCTTTGGACTTGATATGTCCTAGAGTGGATGTTTCCTCCTCTTTTCTATTGAGGATTGTAAGGAAGTGTGATTGATCCTCCTTTGGTGAGCGGCCATCTATAGATTTATGGAGGATTTTTGCACTGAAGCACCTTTGTGGATGTTTTCATTCTCCCACTGCATGAACACTGGTGGTGTTGCTAATAAGGACTGATTACTGACTCTGTGGTCTTTGCAGCGCTGCACTCCTTTTATATTCATTGCTTAACATAGGTGTTTGATTAATTTACCTTGAGTGTACAGCTGCTATTATTATTTCACACAGTTTGCACTGATTGATTCTATACATCTTATATCAAACCTTCTTCCACATGTTTGCTGTGTCCCCCCACATGGCTTCTTGCAAACTGCAAACAGGACTTCTTATTGCTTTCTTTCAACAATGGCTTTCTTCTTGTCACTCTTCCATAAAGGCCAGATTTGTGGAGTGCACGACTAATAGTTGTACTGTGGACAGATTCTCCCACCTGAGCTCTGGATCTCTGCAGCTCCTCCAATGCTACCATGGGCCTCTTGGCTGCTTCTCTGATTAATACTCTCTGTGCCCGGCCTGTCAATTTAGGTGGATGGCCATGTCTTGGTAGGTTTGCAGTCTTTCCATTTTCGGATGATGGATTGAACAGTGCTCCATGAGATGTTCAAAGCTTGGGGTATTTTTTTAGAACCGAACCCTGCTTTATACTTCTCCACAACTTTATCCCTGACCTGTCTGGTGTGCTTCTTGGTCTTCATGATGCTGTTTGTTCACTAAGGTTCTCTAGCAAACCTCTGAGGGGTTCACAGAACAGCTGTATTTTTACTGAGATTAAATTACACACAGGTGGACTCTATTTACTAATTAGCCACTTCAGTCCCGGAAGGATTTCCCCCTTTAGGACCAGAGCACTTTTTGCGATTCGGCACTGCGTCGCTTTAACTGACAATTGCGCGGTCATGCGACGTTGTACCCAAACTAAATTTGCATCCTTTTTTTCCCACAATTAGAGCTTTCTTTTGGTGGTATTTAATTACCTCTGAGTCATTTCTGATCACAGCTATAAACAAAAAAAGAGTGACAATTTTGCAAAAAAAAAAAAAAAACATTATTTCTTACTTTTTGCTAAAATACAAATAAAAAAAAAAATATATATATATATATAAAACTATTTTTTTTATCGGTTTTGGCCGATTTATATTCTTCCTCATATTTTTGGTAAGAAAAAAAAATCGCAATCAGCGTTTATTGATTTGGTTTGCGCAAAAGTTGCCGCGTTTACGAATGATGAGAATTAGTTTATGGGGTTTTTATTTTTTTTTACACTTTACTAGTAATGGCAGCGATCTGTGATTTTTAGCGGTACTGTGATATTGCGGCGGACATGTCTGACCATTTTGACACTTTTTTGGGACCATTGACAGTTATACAACAATCAGTGCTATGAAAATGCACTTATTACTGTGTAAATGCCATTGGCAGTTAACCTGGTGGGGGCGCTCTAAGGGTTAACTGTGTTCCCTCAGTGTGTTCTAACTGTATGGGGGCTGGGCTGGCAGGGGGAGGGGAGTGATCACGGCTTCCATATACAGGAAGCTTGTGATCACATCCCTTCCCCCTCTGTCAGAACGGAGATCCGTGTTTACATACACGGACCTCCGTTCTCTCACTGCGGGGGGGGGGGGGGAGTCATCACAGGTAGCCGGTGGAGATCGAGTCCACGCTACCCGCTCCCTGCCCCCCTGAACACAGTGAGCGCCTCTGGCGGCGCATGCGCACTCACAATACTCGTTATCAGGTGATGGCGGTTTGTGATAACTAACCACTTTGCCGCCGTCTAGCCATGGCGGGCGGTCGGAAATGGTTAGGTGACTTCTGAAGGCAATTGGTGCCACTAAATTTTAGTTAGGGTTATCAGAGTAAAGGGAGCTGAATACAAATGCATGCCACACTTTTCACATATTTGTTTGTAAAATAATGTTGACAACCATTTATCATTTTTCTTCCACTTCACAATTATGTGCCACTTTCTGTTGGTCTATCACATAAAATAACGTTTTTGGGTGTAACATGACAACATTTGGAAAATGACAAGGGGTATGAATACGTTTTCAAGGCACTGTATATACATATACACACTGTATATGAAAGAGATCTCTAAAAAGAAGAAGACAAAAGTATATATAATACTATTATCTTGCCTACAGTTGTTCCAGACTAACAGGCATCCACAAACATCTTTCTGTCTTTCTGAGAGCTTTCTTGATCTTGGCATAATGACACCACACAAGTCTATTGAAAATAGAACACCAGATCCAATATATCTGAGGTTCAAATAAGACATGGTCTGCTGCATAATCTCTACAGAAGTTCCAATAATTGGCACACCTGATTCCAACTTCATACATTTGAAGTGGTGGTAGATGTACTTACTTTTCCCATGTAACAAATCTACAAATTCGTAAATTTAGATTAAGAGAAGGAATACATGTAATTTATTAAGGTAATTTGTTCAGGCTTTTATCTGCCGCTATTTGAATGGAGTTTTAATGTTTGGCAGTTCAAATATATTGAAAAAGGTAACAATTTTCTTGAGGTGTACTTACTTTTTTCACATTACTGTATATACAAAAACAGCAAGATCTTTCTAAGTAATTAAAGCATATATAGAGATAAGTGAAGAGAGCAATGTAGAATATTTACATGTTCATTTCTAGAATCCATGCTAGATTTCTGCAAGGTCTAATAGTCTTGTACCTAGAGTTTCTGTAATCGACTTAAAATAGCTTCCATGAAAAATACTTCTTGGTGTACAGAGTTGGCTAATATGTCTGTATCAACATTTGACTGTGAAATTGACTTTGAACCAATTTTCTATTAAAATGGAATGCAGTTTGTAATTACCTGAAATTACTCGAGGGAATGCACATAAAATGTGTGTTATGTATATAGTAATTATGTTAGTTACTTTAACTGTAATAACTGTAATAACTGTAGACAGTAATAAAACAGGACACCTGAAATCACCTTTTCTAAATGTAATGGACTGGACATTCATGAAATTCCTCCTTAAAAAACTAAAGTAGGATGACAATTTCATCCTAAAGCTTTTCATATATTATGTATCTTGGTAAGAACTGGCATTACACTACACATGTGAACTAAAGGCAAGATAATTTAATTACTCAATGCAAAATTAAAATTTACTCTCAAGAGTTTAGAAGCACTAAGTTAATAGTTGCATAAAAAAAATCAACAAGTTAGGTGTTGCATAAAAAAAAAAAAAATCACACCTGCCGTACCTGAGGAGTATTTTTCCATCTCACCTTTTCCTATTGCAATCCGTTCTGTTTTACAACTACAAGCCTAATAACGCAAAATTAAAGTTTGCCATTATCTTAGAAATGTCACTGTTTATTGCCAATTCTGAGACTGGTGTGTAACAGCTTTTCAACCCCATTTAAAATTGATATGAGACATTTTGACAGCTCCATTTAACATTTGCCTTTTAAAGTCTATTAGAATGTACAATATCGACTGTCAAGAAGACATTGTGCATTAGTGGTTAGCATTTTCACATAGCCCTCATACAGCAGTCAGTCAATTGACAATGCAGTCATCACTTCGGGGTACAAGGCCACAGGGAAAGCTGATTATAATTATGGTGAGAAATAGAGGGAAAGAGCATGCTGTATATGAAGATAAAAATATCAGACATGTTGAACATTTTGTTATTTCTAGTTAGAGAGAGAGAATATACATAACACACACATATATGTACTTTTCAGGCTGTCCTTGCCCTGTGCAGGGCTGGTGCAAGGATCTTTGACACCCTAAGCGAAACTTCATTTTGCCGCCCCCATTGGCTCCACCCTTGACTCCACCCCTCCGCCCTGCCCATGCGACAAGAGGAGGCGCTATACAGGAAGCATTGGCTCTGCTCCCTATAGCGCTGGCTCCAGTGCTGTGCCTCTAATTACACTACCAGTCGGACGGAGCAGCTGCCTGAGACTGAGTTAGTTACATGCTGCAGCCTGCAGAGCATGCAGACGCGGAAGGAAACAAGCAGCCGGGCGCCCCTAGGCGGCTGCCTAGTTTGCCTAGTGGTAGCACCGGCCCTAGCCCTATGTATGATGTGCACACCACTCAGGCTTTAGCAATCCTGTATGCAGCACCTGAGCTCAGACTCTGAGTGCAGCAGCTGTGCTAATACTGCTTGCTGTAGAAAGTGCAAGAGTTTATTTTAGTTCACATACTTTGAGACAACCATTGCGATAACCCATACTGTAACAAGTATTCAGCTGAATTATGCAATAGTTTCCTACATATAGTAATGGCAGGCAGCACATCACAGATGGTTAAAGTGATTGTAAAGTCCAAACTTTTTTTTTTTTTAATAACAAGCATGATATACAGTATTTGCCTGCTCTGGGGGGGAAATAATGAACTTATCCAAGTTTATCATGAAATAAAGAGGCAAACCATGTTCCTATGAATCACTATAGGTAGATAAAGCCATATTTAAGAGTGTATGGCAATAAAACATTTTTTTTACCATTTATTCAGAGAAGAACTCTAACATATTCCCTGTTCATCATTTACTGTATATTAGCAATAAATATTTTTAACTACCATAAACTCAATACATTCATATCAAATAATGAATACTGTACAAACTTCTAGAATACATAAAGAATACATATACTAGAATAGGTATAAGTTAAAGCAGAACTAAAGACAAAACTTTTTGTTTCATTGTGAATAGAGTAATGGAGGGTTACAACTCTGGACAATTTTTTTATCGGCATCTGAGTTCCATTGGAGAGATTTCCCTTCATTTCTTGTCCCATAGCCAAAAAAGGAAGTGTGAGGAAACCCCTCCAAAGTGAGGGAATCCCTAGTTGTCACCAAGGTCACCACAACTAAATTTTCTCACTATTCCTATTCTTTTGACAACAGTTGAGATTTTCTTGAACTTTCACTCTCTGTGATGATGGTAATCTGGAAAAACTGTGTTTGCATTTCCCTGGGAGTACAGACAATAATAAAAACCAGCCAGGTATTATACCCCAATGATTCTCAACTCAAGTCCTCAAGTACTCCCAACAGGTCATGTTTTCAGAATTTCCCCGTGGTAATTACTAAGGTAGTGAAACTGATCAAATCACCTATGAAAAATAATGGAAAGCCTGAAAACATGACTTGTTGGGGGTACTTGAGGACTGGAGTTGAGAAACATTGTTCTACCCCACTCCATCCAAAACTAATATAAAAATGTTTAGTTCTACTTTAAAGCACTATGCCATTTGCTGAAAAAAAAAAAATGAGAACTAAACATTCTCTTCACTAAATTTCAGATTTAGTGTATTTAGATATTCCAAAACAGAAAAAACACTGATGGCACTGCCAGAAAGAAATTTAATAAACTGTTAATTTGGAAACAAAACCACATGTTTAAGCTTGTCTGAGTCAAGGCAAGGCTCTGCTTTGGACTGCACCCATTGTTGGGTAATATTTTTACACAACCGGATAGAGAAAATCTGAACGAACCCCTTCTGCAGCATCATAAGAACAGGTTTCAGTTTTTTAGCAGCTGAATGACACATACAGTAGTAAGCCAGTCCATTCTCTGAAATGTGAAAGTGGACCTATGGGTAATCGATACCTGGTGTACACATCATTTAAATTTCCTTTTTTCTTTCTTGCTTTGTTTTCTTTTTTTGGTTTTTCATTTTTCTATCTGTTCTTGTTTCTTTCCCTCTTCTATTGAACAAATATACATTTTGCAAGCGATTTGGATGCTTACCTAGCTTAAATGCTAAATCTTCTGATAACTTTGAAGACAGAACTTGAGATCTGATATAATACTACACATTAAAAAGGACCTGCACTTTACTGAACAGACATTTGGAATGTGGAATTTCACAGAGCATGTGTAATACCCAAAGCATAAAACTGTAGTGCAATACGGTATCATTAATAGTACAGTAGATGAACAATACTGGAAATTGAGGTAGGTCCAAAAGATAAGCAATAGGCATTAGCATAACAGCTATACAATGTTTACACTTATATCTCTAATGATTAGGATTTGCATGGTTTTACAGACGGGGAAGTGTTTGGAAAGGGGAGGGCAGGGAACATTGAAGAAAGGGGAACCTTGATTTTTAGCAAATGGGGTTCATGTGCTGGAGCCTGTGATGTGTTGTTCACTGATGGAAATTTACTTCCAAGGGCCTAAACTGCCACTCCTGAAAATTCTTGTGTAGGCTTTGACAAAGCCAAATTTGCTCAGGACTGCTGTATGTTCAACCTCTATTGTACACATGACAACACTCATGCAATGGACACTACACTGGTATAGGTAAGAGGGAGTTTTAAGTGTTCTAGACATGTGTGGTTTGCTTCCTTTCGAATAAATATTCAGACAAATTTTTCATTATTCAGAGATTCAGATATATTTGAATACCCGAATTGCGGTATAAACAAAGTTTACCGAATGCTCTGAATAACTAAATGAAATTCGTCCGAATTTCCAAATTCCAAATTGAAATTAGACTCAAATTTTACATCGAATTCCAGTCCAATTCGAACTGTAAACATGTTTCTGAAATCAAGAAAGAGTCATTGTAATTATTTGATGAACATTTTTCTCTGTTAGTTCACTTTGCCACATTCAAATCGAAAAAAAAAATCCAAAGTTTTTAATTCGGCCTATTCAACATTTATCGATTTAAACGTTTAGAATAAAAAAAATGGTTCAATGTAAAAGAGAATTTGAAAAAGACATAAAACCAATTCCGAGTACAAATCTAGAATATGAATTAAACAAATCAACCGAATGTAACAAAACGAGATAACTAGATCCAAAGAAACAAAACAAATGTTTTCATAATGCACATATCTAAAGTGTTTCCCTATAAGTTCTAGGTTTCAGTCTAGCTCCAATTGTGGATCAAGGTGAGGGGAACACACAAAAATTAGTATACATTTGTTGCCTGCTATGAAACTAGTTACTTTGCCTAGTTAAAGCGGTGGTAAACCTCAAACATGAAAAATGAACAAAGCAGATCTCACTATAATATGTACCTGAATTCAAAGCACCCAGTGTGGTTCCTCTTTGGTCTTTCATCTCTCTGCTATCTACATGACTCACTCCTAATAGATTAAGTGGCACCACAGCCTGATCCTTTGAAGAGAGGTGTGTGTCAAGTTCCTCCAATCAGTCCTCAGATTACACTCAGCTCTGTGCCCTAGATCTACAGTATGTGTGACGTCAGATCCCCATGTTGATAGGGGAATCACTCCCGCAGAACTACTGTGTTCTGGCAGCAGAAAGCCTTCCTTGGCAGCAGAACACAATGATCACTGTTAGTGGTTATAGCAGTGATCACTTGTAAAAAAAAAAAAAATCAGACAGGCTGGTTGTACTGAAGTCAATCGATGGATCGACTTCGGTACAGCCGGCCTGGCCATACATGGGTCAAATTTTGGCTGGTCCTTGCTGAATTGGCCGAGATTCGATCCATCTATAGCCAGCATTCGTTTTAAAGCATAGCTATTACAAGAACAATACGTAAGCTGCCGTTTTTTACCTTTCCTTCTGAAAAGACTAATTCCCTGCCTGTCATGCTGAATGGCTTTAGTATGTTTTAAATCACTGACTCCACGTAAACACAGAGGTCAGAGAAGGCATTTCTCTATCAATTGGTGTACTTTGAGATAAAGAACTTCACGGGAGTACACAAAAACTGTAATTTCTATAAAATGTCACTGCTACCATGTCTTGACTGAAAAAAATGTATTGATATATACAGAACTGACTATCTGCACAAATCAGAGCCTTTACACAACATGGGGCTCCACCTGTACTAAGAACATATGAAGAATGCCCTCCAATTGTTTTAATGCTTTCCAAACCACTCAAGATGTACTATTATGAGATTATGAGTCATCAAGCTTGATCCAGATAAGTGGTACAGACACACCGGGAACTTTTTAGATGGTCAGCAACAGCATCTTCTGTAATTCAGCACACTGTCTTTTAGAGAATATTAGAAGCTAAATCTACATTTCTACTCCAAAGTCCATTAAAGTTACTGTCTACACAAATACAAAATGTAAAGAATGGCACAGCTGTAGATGAAAGTGGAAATAAAATGGAGATTAAAGCTATTGATGCAGTTAATAAATATGTGAAGTCACCATTAGAAGCTGAAGGTCTTTTTTTGAAATGTTAAATCTCCTTTGAAGTTCTGTTTTCATGGAAGACATTCATTCTGCAGCTGAATAATACTGACAGGGCTGTATTTGCCTTTGAGTACATGTGATTCAGTACCTAGGGTAGTACATGAAAGGGGGTATCACCAATGCATAAAAACCTTTGCTAATTGCTTTAATGGTTTTCCTTTGCTACTTGGTCTGTGCCATTCTTTACACTGGTGGTTAGATCTAGCAGAAGAAGCAAGGAAGGAAGATAGCTGTATGGTAGATAGCTACTAATGAGTGGCAGCCTGAGGCCCAAGGATCCCAGAAGGCCCATGGTTGTAATCAACTAGTGATGGCTTTATCTTTGGGATAAACTGTCCAAAATGAATGACAGATCAATGTATAGCAAAGAACTAGACCATATAAAAAAAATGCTGCTATGTATCATCACGTTCTGATGTAAGTGATTGGACAGCTTCACAGCTGCCCAAATCACTTCTAGCACAAAGCCAACACTTAACTTGACAAATATACATGCAGCCGGGAGTGTGGGTGTAAATACCAGAATTACTTATTAGATTCCTCACAGAAGCATAAAAAGGAAAGGAGGAAGGAACACTTCTATATATTTTTAATGGCTTGTTTTCATTTATTGTAGATGGTGGCCAAATAAGCAACAAAATGAAGGCAATTAGTTGAACAATATTACAATTGATCATAAATTTCATTATAAAATAACATTGTTTCTAGTTGAGTAGCTAGTATTTATTTCACATAAACATTCCAAACTTTGTAACTCATCAGTAACATTTTCATTTCTCCAATTTTAGTAAGAATTCAAGGCTATAATTTATCACTTAACTTCAAATGGAGAAGACATTCACCGTTCACTGGCTAGAACATTCTGTCTCCTGATCGGAGGTGTTATCACCTTCTCACATCTATGACCTTTAAGAGGATAATTGGCAAGCATAACACATTTTTCTTTGCTAAATATACACTGTAGACAGCTAGCAGTTCTGGTAAAATGTATGTTCTTAAAGCGGAGTTGCAGATATGGATTTTATGCATAGTTACATTGATCCAGCTTGGACCAATGTAAGCATGCATGTTCCATATCTGTCCGATCCTTGTGGGAGCTAGAAATCACTGTAGTCAGCACCACTACTGTAGTGATCGCTGCTTACCTCAGGGTCCCAA
>BLSH010037186.1:225648-238213 GCA_018402905.1 Glandirana rugosa
ATTTTCGATGTCTAGGGTAATATATATATAAATAATGTCCACTGACTCAACGATCCTTCGCTTCCGTCTTATTACGGAGCATGTGTGCCCTGCTGCTAGCACAAGTTGTGCAGCATGAGTGCTGGCAACGTACGTCTTAACTGGCAGACACCGCCACGAAAGTTGTCAACTTGCATGCTGCCAGCAAGCACCCTCAACATACACGTCTGATCTTTTGAACCAGCACAGTTGTTCGAGCGTATGCTGGCAACTCAGCACACATCTCGTCGACACAAGTTGTTTCAACATAACACGATTTGTGCGTACGCGGTTCAGGTGAAAGTTGATTGTACTTTAATCTTTCCTCGGGTTTTCCAATGCGATGAAGGAGTAATATGCGAGCAAGCGCATCGTACGTTCAACTGTTGAAAGCACCGCCACAGACGGTCAATTCTGCATGCAACGGTCGTGAGTACGACGTGTTGAACACGATCGTCGTCCCGTGTGTACGAGGCATTATTCTGCCTTCGCTTCCTAGCAACTCAGTCACCTGTAATAAATATATATATAATGGGATCTGTAGCTTTTAGGCCTCATGCACTCAGGGAAAAGCCCCTCTGAATGCCAGAGCCCTTGGCAAGAAAATGCTGCCTAAATAAAACCCCCAAAAAAACGCTAAAATCTGTGTATTGCGCACACAGTTATTTATTTATTTCAGGTACTTATATAGCACCATCAATTTACGCAGCGCTTTACATATACATTGTACATTCACATCAGTCCCTACCCTCAAGGAGCTTACACTCTAAGGTCCCTAACTCACATTCATATTCTAGGGCCAATTTAGACAGGATCTTATTAACCTACCAGCATGTCTTTGGAGTGTGGGAGGAAACCCACGCAGGCACCGGGAGAACATGCAAACTCCAGGCAGGTAGTGTCGTGGTTGGGATTCTAACCAGCGACCCTTTTGCTGCTATTCAAATGTGCTAACCACTACACCACTGTGCCGCTCACAGTTAGGCCAGAATATGAATTTATTCTGTCCATTGGAATGCTTTAATGCTCAACCTCTAGACGCATCTAGCACACTTAAACATGTATAGGTGCATTCCAAGTTTTTTTCTGTTCTTCACCTCCTCTCCTGATCGCATCTTTTGTGGGTTTTTTCAGCCTGTAAACACTCCTCTTCTAATATGCCTGTAAGTACCTATGTGTGCATGAGCATATAGACTTACATAGAGGTGCTTTTACAGGTTTACAATAAATACTCAACAACAGTAAAAGCGGCGTTTTTTTAAGCATGAGCTCTTAAGACTTCACAGACAATATGCTTGTTCTAAACCAATCACAAAAGTAACAAATGCAGAATAAGTATAACAACTCTGGGCCTTGTGCTTTTTAAAAACCATAATAATGTTGTCTAATATGCAACTCATATGCCGCCATAGCTCCATCAGGCAACCTTCTTTTGAACTTATTCCCTCTTTCCACAAACAAAGATTTTCCATATTTGGTAATAAAACAAAAGAGGAAAAAATCACTAAAGCTGGAAAGTAAAATCAGTACTAGGATTTAAAGTGATTGTAAAGTCTTGTTTTTCTCTAAAAAATAACAAACATGTTATACTTACCTACCCTGTGTAATGGTTTTGCCCATGGCAGCCCAGATCTTCCTCTTCTCGGGTCCCTCTTCGGCTCTCCTGGCCCATCCCTCCTGTTCAGTGCCCCCACAGCAAGCAGCTTGCTATGGGGGCACCTGAGCTGAGTCACAGCTCCCTGTGTCCATTCAGACAAGGATCACCAGTTCTACCCTGTCCCCTTGCTCTCCTGATTGCCCAACTGACTTTGATTGACAGCAGGGGGAGCCAATGGCTGTGTCTCAGGCAATCAGAAGGAGTATACTGGACGGCCGAGTAACTCGTCGACATCGCTGGAGTGAGAAGGGCCTCAGCTAAGTATTAGGGGGTGCTGGGGCGGCTGCTACACACAGAAGGTTTTTTTATCTTAACGCATAGAATGAATTCGAATTTTACAACCACTTTAACTTACAGTATAGCTGTTCTGAATCTAATTTCTTGTTTATTACAAAGTTATAATGACCTCATGTTGGGACCACAAAAAAATATAGAGAAGTGGCCCCATGGGGTTGCCACCGTTATCTCCCATTTGTTTTTTTTAATACATTTTTCACCTAATAGAAGGGCTATGATGTCTGTTAAGTACATATCTCTATGGCTGCTTTGCTGGCTCTTTCTGTTTTGTGTTTCAGGTGATAAACTGCCTGTTGTTGCAAGGAAGATTTATCTCAGCTGCTTAGCACTCGATTGGTGACAAATCTTTTGGCGGGAAACATCTGGCCAATGAGTGTCAGCATTTACCTTAGGTCTGTCAGCTGGACTCTCCTCTGGATTATCTTCAGCCTTCCTTTTGGATCTATTGACCTTTTCCCCTGCCCACCCTTCCTTTGTTATTTTCCCTCGTCACGGTCCATCTTTATGTAAGGCATAATGTTGCCCACTGTGTGGGTGGACAGTGGTTGGTAAGCTGGTATTTGGTTGTTATTTGCTGCTTAAGTCTTGTTGACTAAGTATGATGGTCTGTTAATAGTTAAAAACAGTTCTGTTTTGTGTTTAAGGTCCATCTTTATGGGGTACTGTCACCTTGTGGGTTGACAGTGGTTGGTAAACTATTATTTGCTTGTTATAAGATATTGCTGATTGAGTCTTAGTGACTGTTTTGCTTTGCGTCTTTTAAAGTGGTTGTATACTCTCCTATCGTTTTCAGCTAAGGAAGCTGACATCTTAGCCTCTGTTTAATCTGCAACTGCCATGATGCTGCACATGTGATCCATTATGACACCACCCATTGGATGGTTTGCTAGTTTGGTTGAGAGCACACTCAAGGAGACAGCTAGCATTTCCGGCATGCCGGGAATATTAACTCTTCTTTGACACTATCAAATCCATTGGTAGACAACAGCTTTAAAGGCCACTTTGGGGTAAAGCAAGTAAGCTTAAAACCCTCTCTAGTGTATTAATATGTTAATATGCCTTATTCTGGGGCACTAGCAGCAATAAAAACCTGACGGGTGTCAAATCTAAAAATATAGTATAGTCTGTAGCTACACTTTAAGTAGATAAACAAATGCAACATTCTTTTTATGTGCAATCAGCTTGTGAGTGATCATTTTGAGGCAATTTTAAGATGAGCTCATTTGCAATTGTTTATGACCTGCATCTGACCTCCTTCCAAGTTGCCGTTTCATTCTCAATGACTTATATATAATTATATAGGAGAAAAGCAGTTCTGATGCAAACAAAAGCCTATGTACACAAAACCTTATATACAAACCCAGGCACTGACAATACGAGGTCTGTGCCACTTAAAGCAGCCTATGCAGTTCTGCAATACTAAGCTATAAACATTCTCAAGCAATTTGTAAAATAAACTCTATGAGCAACACCTGATGGAAAGGCTAGTAAAATGTAATATGGCTTTATTGGTGTATATTAGTTATTAAGTTTAAATTATTAGTTAAGTTTAAAAAAAATGTTTTATTATAAAATTATCTATATGTGTACTTCAATTTTATTTATTCTATTTCACATCCCGATATCCAGAGGCACTGCTGATGAAGCCATTGCCTTACAGCTGCCCCGTGGGAAGGCTATGTCAACAGTGCCTTCCATGGAGATCTCATTTGTAAACTGCAGGATTCTGCAAGATCTAAAGAGAAAACGCATTTTTACCAACCCCCGCCAGATCTCGAGATGTGGCACAGATGTTAACAGTGGGCTTGAGCAGAGAATAAGGAAGAAGAAGCCAGTCACCAATAACTTTTTTTTTAACCCTGGTCAGTAAAAGGCCAGGGTTGGATGGACTTGTAAGACTGGGAAAAACAAGAACGAAAAGGCAAGTAAATTTATTGATTTTCCTACAGAGGTTTCATTAATGTTGTCAAGTTTATTAGGGGAGAAAAGGGGAAGAGGTCTATTTTAATTTGGACTAGGGGCGTTGCTGTCATTGTTAAGAGACTGATAGATGGGGGTTCACAATGAGTGACTCCTAAATATCTCAGGTGAATTGGTATCACTGGATACTTCTAATGCACTACTGCTATGTGATAAAAATTATATATATTGTAAATGAGAAAGAAAATAGGCCTATTAATATAGGTCCAGAATTCCAACACTTTCCTGTTAAGCTTTACATTTAGTAGTTTATGTAAGTCAAGACAAAAGCAGCTTTCTACATGCACCTAAGATTACAAACAACACTCTATAGAGTCTTCTCACAGTAAACCTTTAGTCTTCGATGTGGCCAAGCCCCAGCACTGGCAGGAGGGCATGCACATCTCTAAAGAAGAATGCTTATTAGAGTGGGAGGTATTGAAACCACTATAATGTGGGCACTGCTGCTTGGTTTATATTACCATAGCAACTGAAGGGTTCTGCCAAACAGCCAGCTTTCTGCTAAAAGCCAGTGCAATATCAGCAACACAGTCAGACAGAGATGGTGAGCCACAGGTTCACTTAAAGACAAATTATTCAAATTTTCATAGCACGTCCATCCATAATTGCTTTTTTTATCATAGCCGCTCAAAATGCTTAGTTAGAAGTATAAAGTTAAAATAAGTGTTTTTGTATGTGCTTCTAAAATGTTCATCTAATGGCTTCTGTATGACAGTCTAAACAAGTCTCAAAACTAAAATACAAAAAAGAAATCCCTGCACTACTAACACTCCTTGATATAGCCCACCAAGTGTACAAGTAGAAAAAAAACTAAGCTACATAAAGAAAATCTACATTACCTAGGAGCAGCTACCACTAAAAAGTGCAGTCATTGCCACTCAAAATAATAATAATATAAAGAACAAATATAGTGAAGCACACCCCTTATATCACAACCACTGTGTAACAACGCACTGAGGTGTCCGTTTATGAAGCAGTGGATCGTTCTTCTCTGTGTGCCAGTTTATGAAGCGGTGTAGATCGCTTCACCTTTTGTGAAGTGAAACGATCTACAATCGCTTCCAACAGTGGAGAACGCCCCCTGATACTGTAATCTTGTGAGACATGGCGAGATTACAGTACCAGAAATGTGCTGAAACACACACGACACAGTGTCCATCTATTAAGCAGTGATAAATTATCACTGCTCAGTACATGGACATTCTCGGAGTAGACCATTCACCCTAGTTAATAAAATAATTAATTTTCCTACACAATATATGTACAGTATCTCACAAAAGTGAGTACACCCCTCACATTTTTGTAAATATTTTATTATATCTTTTCATGTAACACTGAAGACATGACACTTCGTTACAATGTAAAGTATTGAGTGTACAGCACAGTGGCAAAGACCATGCAGCGGTTTAACAGGACAGGTTCCACTCAGAACAGGCCTCACCTGGGTCGACCAAAGAAGTTGAGTTCACGTCTGTGGGGCATCCTCAAATGGAAGATGGAGGAGCGCAAGGTCTCTAACATCCTCCAGCTCCGTGATGTCGTCATGGAGGAGTGGAAGAGGGCTCCAGTGGCAACCTGTGAAGCTCTGGTGAACTCCATTCCCAAGAGGGTTAGGGCAGTGCTGGAAAATAATGGTGGCCACACAAAATATTGACACTTTGGGCCCAATTTGGACATGTTCACTTAGGGGTGTACTCACTTTTGTTGCCAGCGGTTTAGACATTAATGGCTGTGTGTTGAGTTATTTTGAGGGGACAGCAAATTTACACTGTTATACAAGCTGTACACTCACTAATTTACATTGTAGCAAAGTGTCATTTCTTCAGTGCTGTCACATGAAAAGATCTAATAAAATATTTACAAAAATGTGAGGGGTGTACTCTTTTGTGAGATACTGTATAGGTAGTGAATTGTCAAAGTATATAGAGGGAGGGAAGAGAGAGACTGGCAACAGGTAAGGAATCACAATAGGCCAAGCAGTAAAGGATCAATCAGAAGAGCAGTCATACAGGTATGACAGGTATCCTTTACCCTAATGGCCCCCAACCTTTTTGGCACCAGGGACTGGTCTCATGGCAGCCAATTTTCCCAGGGATCGGGTGGGGGGGGGGGGGCTGGGGATATTCACGGAGTTTGTCCTCAGCCCCACTTTACAGCACAGTCCTTTATATCAGTATCCTCAGTTCCCCTTCACATCACAGCCCCTTTCCCCCCTTTACATTACAGTGCAGTCCCTTTTACAGTACAGTCCACTTTACTCTGTAAAGGGGGCACTGTGATGTAAAGGGGACTGCACTGTAAAGTAAAGGAGGCTGTGATGTAAAGGGGACTGCACTGTAAAAGGGGCACTGTGATATAAAAAGGGGGCTGCACTGAAATGATTATGATTTGGTATTTTAGTAGTGAAAACTTGCATTCATTTTAATGCCGGCACAAGCCGGCATCCTTAACAACCAGCGAATAGCTTGTCTTGTCTTTATCAACCATGGCTCATCTGCTGCCAGCAGGATTCCCCACTGAGAGCAGAATGTAAACAAAAGAAAAGCTGGCATTAAAATGTTTTTTACAAAACAACAGAGTAATGTCCCCCCTTAGGTCCAGTTCACACCACAAAAATGCACTCCGGAGATGTTCTGGATCAGTTTTTGCTTACAGCTCACACGACCTGATACGTTTTGCTGTGTACCAGTACAGTTCTGTGCAGGAACTGACTGCACCGGTGTGAACTTGACAAAAACAAAACCTCACACGTCTAAGTGCCGAGGTGTTGATATTTGTTTGAGAAGGGAGAATGCATGCTCCCATGCAGTACAGTGCATTTTTCGAAACACATTGCATCCTGGTGCTGAGCCCTGCCCACATCATCCTGTTCCTGGCTGCCCATGCTGCACTCCACCCACTTCAGGAAGGACTTCGGCCATTTTCCTCCTCCACACAGGGACTCCTGTCACATTCCACATGGTGGTACCAGCAGCTCCAGTGGCCTGCTCCAACTGGCTTTCCGGACCTACACTTTTTGATGTGCCTGTTGTTTACCTATCTCTAGCCCTGTTGTGGGGTCTATTAAAATACATTGTCTTACTGCACTTAGAAGCGCTTTTCTGCTTTTGTTTTTGTCTGCATATATTCAGAGTCTACTAAATTCCACCAAGAAGCCTGCTCTAGTGCCTTGGACATTTTTGGACTTATACCTTATAACTACACTGCTTGCATATAAGGTATTATGACCAAGCCTCTGCGCCTATAACCTCATTTTCTTGTTTGCACCGGTGTGAAGTTACTAGGGCCATTGGAATACATGGAAAACACTGTGCATGCATTTTTCATGCAGTAAAAAAACACACTGGACTGCATCTGGTGTGAACTAGCACTTAAGCCATAATAGGCGCTTCAAGTCTATTATTGATTCTGAAGGGGAATCTCACTTCAAAAAAAAAAAAAAAAAGTTGACATGAGGTCCCTCTAAAATGCATACCAAATCCTTATCTAAGCATGCAGCCTGGCTGGCAAAGAAAGGGGAAGGGCAAGCAAGCGCCCCGTCCTGAATCACACCAGGCCACATGCCCTCAACATGGGGGATGCTTTGTGGGGGTGTCAGAAAATGTAGCTGAAGACTCTGTCTGGAATGCTTGTGCGCGTGTGCTCATCTGATGGCGCCAAGCAACCTATTTAAACGGTCGGCACTAGGGAGCAAGTGCTGTCCGTTCTATAGTGTTACCTATGTTTGCCCGTGATCTGTTCTGAAGCTATTCCTGTTACCTGAGACTCGGCTTGACCTAGACCCTGCTCGACATCCACCTGCACTGACCCCGGCTTGCCTTCGACGACTCTCCTGCCTGACCCCTTGTACTTCTGCTGCCCGCCTGTTGCCCACCCTGCTTTCATCCGACCACCCACCTGCCTGCTCCTTCTGTACTGTACCGCCAGCCTGCTACCGACCCAGCCTGCACCACTACGCCTCTGTTTGCACAAGCTCATCAAGGGACCTTCACATCACCACCAGTGACCCAGTCCGACCCTCGTGCCTCCCTGCACTCCCGAACCTCCTGTCTACTCTATCAGGGGTTCCTGAATCAGGGTCGTAAGAGAGCCCACTGCATAAGCCAGACTCCACCACCAGGTGCGTGACAGGGGGGAATCCCCTAAAGCACTTTGTCCCCATGTTGATGAGATCAAGGGCCTCTTCCACACAATCCTGGTCAAGTGGTTGTGGGGGTGACTTATCTCTTTAACAAGGGAGCCCCCGAATCCCAGCCCCCTCCCTTGTGAATGAGTAGGGGTACTTAGTACCCCTACTCATTCACCAAAAAAATGGCCAAACAGTCAATAAATAACCAGGGTCAATTTTTGACAAGTCCTTTATTAAAAAAAGCAAAAAACTAAATAAATGTCCCCCAAACTAAACCCAGTGTCATGCACAATGAAAGCCAAGTTTGATTTAATTTGTGTTATTTGCAATGTAATAACACGTTCTTTAAGCTGTCAAAAGTGCCTGTTATCACATGCAGGGATTTTGCAATATAAAGCAAACCTGTCTGGCCTGAAATACAGGAGCTACCATTGTTGCGTTGCTTTTGAAGATGTGTGCCCTGGTGATATCCTTACATACTTTCTTCACTACTTGGTGGGTTGCTGACCAGAAACAAGTGTGCATATTATTGGCACCCTCTCAACTGCTATGCACATTCTTGTTTCAGGTCAGCAAATTACCATTAGTGAAGGAAGGATAAAGAAAAATGCCCTGGAGCTTACACCTTACACCTAAACGGGTTAGCAGTGGTAGATCTCACATTTCTAACCAGCGTGGCTTCTAATGCCAGCTGTCTGGTTGCAGTGCTTATGTTTTAGCTTAGTGGTTGTAAACCCTTACATATTACCCACTGACGTGACTAGCCTCTGTGATGCAAAGAGATGAAACAAGTCCTCCTACTTATGTTTTGCCTGTTTATCTACAACTCTCTCTTCTCTATGGCCTCCTAAAACACACCAATAAAAGGCTATTTCTCAGCTCAGGCAGACAGGGGGTGGGGATCTGATGTCACACACTGCACAGCATAGAGCAGGAAGTGGAGTGCAATTTGAGACATGAGTGGAGGGAATTTACACCCCCCCCCTCTATACAGTCTCATAGGGAAACATACAAAGCCAAGGCTTTCAATCACCTTCTGTGCGCAGGTGCAGAGCAGAGCCATTCCCCAAAATACTGCAGTGTTGGGATAACCTGTCAAAATTGACTAATGCAGATAGCATAGGAAAGAGAGAGGAGACAGAAATGACACTTGGTGCTTTGGATTGAGGCTAGTACACACTATAGAGGAATAGGCTATGTTCATTATTCATGTCAGAGGTTTACAACCACTTTAAATGCCTCAAGCGACTGATGCAGATAAAGATTTTTTACTTTTCTCTGACTATCTAGTCTGAGTAATTTATTTAGAACCCCAAACATTATATATTTTTTCAGCAGAGACCATGAAAAATAAAATGTTTTTGTTGCAATTTTTTATGTTGCATGATATTTGGCCAGTGGTTTATCAAACACAATTTTTCAGGAAAGAATACAGTTTAATGAGTTTTAGTGGACACAAACACAATATAATTTGGTATAAAATAAAGGATGATGTTACACCGGGTAAATAGATACCTAACATGTCATTCTTTAAAATCGCATATGCCAGCCAAACTATGGTACCTTAAAATCTCCATACTCGATGCTTTAAAAGCCTTTACAGGGCACCAGTTTAGAGTTAAACAGGAGGTCTGGCCCTTGAATTATTGCTCATGCTCAGACACTCACTGCAATGCCTCATGTGTGATGTGATCTTTACACGTGCGTGCGAGACCTACATGCCATTCACATTTGTCCATGAGCACAGGGGGACAGGGCACTTTAAAAATTTGTTTACTTTATTATTTATTTTATTTAAATTTCAACATTCTTTGTGATAGAATGGGCCATTACAGGTCTTCTTTTATGGAAAGATCTGGGATCTAATTGAATTATGCTAATAGATTTGTCCCCACCCAAATCATGTCCCCAGCACTCAATATTTAAAGCAGAGATAAACTCAAGGACAATTGCACATAGGTACACGGGACAAAGCAGAAAGAGATGTAAGCAAAAAGGCTCACCGTTCCTGCTGTATTCTGCTGTCTCACTGGCCGAACCTATTGACACCCGGCTGCCACTTGGTCCACAATGCTCCTGGCTGGCTCGCCAATTTCTAAAAACAAGTTTGAATTTTGATACCACACTTATCTTAGATGAAAAGGTTTAAGGTGCACCCAGATATTGCATAATGCTAGAGAAACTGACATGGACACAAGAGTGCCATTTGGCAGGTTATGTCTTTATGTCCAGGCAGTGATATTTATGTTCATAATCATTAATAATATATGTTATGCATATTTTCTCATTTGTTATGCTATTAGATAGATTGTGAAATCAACATTATGTAAAAAAGTGTGTTACTACTCACAGTGACCCTTATTTGCAGGATGTAGCTTGAGTGAAACACATATCAAAATAATTAAAGCGGAGTTCCACCCAGTTAAATGTCAATAAGTGTAGCTGCTGACTTAACAATTGGACACTCACCTGTCCCAGGCTCCAGCGATGTGATCACCAGAGAGCTCGTTCTTCTCCCCCTCCCCTCAGCGGCGCCGGCATCACAAGTGTGGGCACCTGGATTTGGCCTCAAAACCAGGCGTGCACTGCTCATGCGCGAGTCACGCTGCACCTTGTGAATGGCCGGCGTATCTTCTGGGACCAGAAGATCGCAGAGAGGGAGGGGAACTTCCTTCGAGCTCCACGGCTCTAGGAGAGGAAGTGGACCAGGCCCCCCCCCCCCAAAAAAATGACATGCCAATTGTGGTATGCCAGGGGGGTCACCTTCCCACTTTTGGGTGTAACTCCGCTTTAAAGAAGGAAGAAAAAACAAAAGTTAAACTAAAGTATGTTAAAAGCTAGTATCCATTTTGTATCATAGTTAAAGCAGTACTCTGGCCATCTTTCTCATTATGAACCCAGGAAGGAAAACTGGATGAAAAACGATTCCCTGTCAACAGTGACAGCGCACCGCTGGTGGGATCCGTTCTTCAAGTCTGTCATAATGTGCTTGCATGCAATGCATACTAGCACATTATGACATGAGCCTGCTAGGGGATCAGTTTTTTTTTAAAAGCCTAAAGGAATTCTATGGTCACTGCATACACTTTCATTCTATAATATCTGCATTGTAATTGCAATACAAACAATGGATATTGTTGTCAATCCAGTATAACCACTTGACCTCTGGAAGATTCACCCCCCTTCATGACCAGACCATTTTTTATTTTTAAGTCATTCAATGCTGTACCCAAATAAAATGTGTCATGTTTTCCCACTAATAGAGCTTTCTTTTGATGGCATTTGATCACCACTGCGTTTTATATTTTGTGCGCTATAAACAAAAAGGCCGACATGTTTGAAAAAATAAACAATATTTTTTAGTTTCTGCTACAAAACATATCCAATATTTTTTTTTTTTAAATCGAATTTCTTCATAAACTGAGGCCAATATATATTCTGCTACATATTTTTGGTTAAAAAATCCCAATAAGCGTATATTGATTGGTTTGCAGAAAAGTTATAACGTCTACAAATTATGGGATATTTTTATTGATTTTATTTTTTTTTTTTGTACGAGTAATGGCAGCAATCAGCGACTTATAGCGTGACTGCAATATTGCAGCAGACATTCTGACATTAACTGACACTTTTGACACTTTGTGGGAACCAGTGACACTAATACAGTGGTCAGTGCTAAAAATATGTACTAATAACACTGGCTGGGAAGGGGTTAAACATCTAGGACGATCAATGGGTTAAATGTGCGTCCAACCAGTGTTTTTGTGTACTGTGTGTGGTGTTTTTACTATGGAATGTGATGGATTTTCTGTCCAGCCTCGCCCCTTGACAATCAGCTTCTGCTGTGACAAATTGTGCCCCCTAGGGGAAGTGCAGAATCATATTATATACATACAGTCAGGTCCATAAATATTGGGACACCGACACAATTATAATGTTTTTGGCTCTATACACCACCACAATGGATTTGAAATGAAACAAACAATATGTGCTTTAACTGCAGACCTTCAGCTTTAATTTGGGGGTATTTACATCCAAATCAGGTGAACGGTGTAGGAATTACAACTGTTTGTATATGTGCCTCCCACTTTTTAAGGGACCAAAAGTAATGGGACAATTGGCTGCTCAGCTGTTCCATGACCAGGTGTGTGTTATTCCCTCATTATCCCATTTACAAGGAGCAGATAAAAGGTCCAGAGTTCATTTCAAGTGTGCCATTTGCATTTGGAATCTGTTGCTGTCAACTCTCAATATGAGATCCAAAGAGCTGTCACTATCAGTGAAGCAAGCCATCATTGGGCTGAAAAAACAAAACAAACCCATCAGAGAGATAGCAAAAACATTAGGTTTGGCCAAATCAACTGTTTGGAACATCCTTAAAAAGAAAGAATGCACCGGTGAGCTCAGCAACACCAAAAGACCCGGAAGACCACAGAAAACAACTGTGGTGGATGACCGAAGAATTCTTTCCCTGGTGAAAAAAA
>BLSH010037186.1:258877-270701 GCA_018402905.1 Glandirana rugosa
AGGGTAGGTTCAAGGTGTTTTTAATTTTTTTTTTGTTCATGAGACCTGACAAATAACTCATTGCTCCCTCATTCCTCCCTATACACTTTTGGGGATCGTTGGTAGACGTCCTTTAGTCTCCCTCCGGATTCTTCAGTTGTGTGTCGTTCGGGATGTCCCTGTCGCAAGTTAAATAAATGTTACTCTCTGGAAGAACCGATTGGGTGCTGCGGAAAAATTAATCATCATAATAATAACTAAATAATAACATCCATTACTATACCACTACATCACTACAAGGACATCATGCCATCCATTGAGAGCTCAGTGCACATGCACCAGTGACCTCACCGACGCTGCTAAATATCTCCTAAAGGTGCACGTTTAGTAGATATTTACTGTGCCTACAGGTAAGCCTTATTATAGGCTTGCCTGCAGGTTTAAATATGTAACGCTGTCCCTGTAGGGCTTGCTGTGTGTTGACTTCTTAGGCCTCCCTCTGATTTCCTGCAGATGGTTGCTAGGGGTTTTCACATATCCCTCCTTACTCCCTCGTTACTCAATAAACAGTCCAGAGTACTTGTTTTTTTTTTAATTTTTGTGGAACTTGGATGGGAGAAAGGAATAGTGGGATACTCAATATGAACTATGCACAATTGATAAGGGCAACTCTGACTTGGCCTCACCAGAGTATTTGTAGAAGCAGACACACTGCTTTTACCAAACTGCCACTTGTATGGAAGAATTTAAGTCTTCTTGCTTTCTCTAGCAGCAGACTTGATGCAACTATTTTATCTTCAGGACACTATCTAGCATCCCCTTGATTGACACCCATCCTCTGACTCTTCTAGCTGAAGGGGTGGTCGTTACAGGAAAGGCCCTATGACACAGATCTGTACTCACAGTAGGCAGAATAAGATCCTTTCTGGTGTCTCCCTTCCAGTCAGCTCTGTGGGACTTCTGGGTTCAGCTTTACTCTGACTTCAAGCCCTTACTACCCAAGGCCGCATGACAACTTCTACAGAGGAGGGACAGCAGCCCCCTTCCCTCCGGGACCCCGCTCTCCAGCTGAAATACATGAGCACATGTGCCCTTAGCATTTATACAGTTACCCAGCATGCAATGAGGAACTTTCCTCTGCCAATAGCCAGGGCTGTAACACTGCCTGTGCCCCCACTTGTCAGGTTCCCTCCCACTGTCCAATATGCCTCCCTATTGGACCATTGTGGAACATTCAGACAAACTGAGCTGCACCTGAGCACCATGAGCAGACCTTACCAATAGATCCTGCTCCCTGGTAGGCAGAGAGCACTCTAAATTTGCCTAGCAAACTTCCTGGTAAGCAGAAAGACCCAAAACGATACCCTATGAAACATGGTGGTGGCAGCATCACGTTGAGGGGATGCTTTTCTTCAGCAGGGACAGGGAAGCTGGTCAGAGTTGATGGGAAGATGGATCAAGCCAAATACAGGGCAATCTTAGAAGAATACCTGTTAGAGTCTGCAAAAGACTCGAGACTGGGGTGGCAGTTCATGCAGCCAGAGCTACAATGGAATAGTTTACATCAAAGCATATTAATGTGTTAGAATGGCCCAGTCACAGTCCAGACCTAAATCCAATTTAGAACCTGTGGCAAGACTTGAAAATTGCTGTTCACAGACGCTCTCCATCCAATCTGACAGAGCTTGAGCTATTTGCAAAGATGAATGAACAAACATTTCCCTCTCTAGATGTGCAAAGTTGGTAGAGACATCCCCAAAAAGACTTGCAGCTGTAATTGCAGTGAAAGGCGGTTCTACACAGTATTGACTCGGGGGGCTGAATACAAATGCGCGCCACACTTTTCACATATTTATTTGTAAAAAAAAAAAATGAAAATCATGTATTATTTTCCTTCCACTTCACAATTATGTGCCACTTTGTGTTGGTCTATCACATAAAATTCCAATAAAATAAATTTACGTTTCTGGTTGCAACATGACAAAATGTAGAAAATTGCAAGGGGTATGAATACTTTTTCAAGGCGCTGTCTGTTACTTGGGTGAGAAACTCTTTGGAGCAGAATTCTACAGCTCCTACCCATGTTATAACTTTACTGGAAGTGCTGCAATGACTGTTGTATTATTTCTATATGGATGTCCATGTAATCTTGACTGTAAACAGCTGAGTATTTACTGGGGGATTAGCACAGAGAGATTTTTGCTGTATGTTGTATATTTTTTCACATAAAAAACACACACACACTTCTTATTTATCATTAAAAAGCAGTCTTCCAAAGCTGAACTATTCCTAGTAAAAATCTTAGAAGGTATGGCCAAGATGAGCATTTTGGGAAAATTACATCACCTTGGTTTTCATTTGGCCAGACTTCCCACCCTCTCTGTACACACAACCCAATGAGTGCCTAACAAATATCCAAGAGTCCAAGGTAATTTAATGATAAAATGGATTCAGCAGAATAAAGGCAACGCATTTTGGGGGAAAAACTTACTTCCCCTTCATCAGGGCTGAAAACAGCTCATAAATATAAAAGCAAATAATCAACTTAAAAAATGATGAATATAAAAGTCAAAGGGTATATACTCATTTGCATACTATATGATTCCAGACTTAACGATAATAATATCTTACATACAGACACCAGAGGTCACAATACTTCATTAGCAAACACTGAAACTAATAAAATGAAACTACGGTAATAGTTTCAGTTTGCTAATCACACTCCATAATAGCCCTTAATTCAAGACTGATATGATTTACAAAACATTATTAGTAAAGCATTGTGCAAATTTTACTGACTATTCAATAATAAAAGCTGATTCTGCGGTCACTTTCAGAAGCCAAAACAGAATTTTGATCACATCTGGTTTTATTTCTCATGTTCAAATACTGTCAGATCATATTGTTAATCAGCGTGCTTCATTATGCAGCTGTATTCCTAACACAATGGTAATTATAGCAGAGAAATAAAATGTATAAAATATGGCCTAAATCATCTATAAAACTGCAATAATTATAAAGAGATCATCAAAACTCACAGTTAAGCATAAATAAAATTGTTGAACACGTTGTTTCATCTTATAATCTCAGCAGCAATTGGAATTAACCAGTAATTTTCTCGAGAAAAGTAACTTTGGCTGTTTTACCAGTCCATATTTTGTGTTTATCTGAAATACAGTGGAACCTTGGATTACGAGCATAATCCGTTCCAAGAAAATGCTTGTAATCCAAATCACTCATATATCAAAGCATGTTTCCCCATAGGAAACAATGGAAACTCAGATAATTCGTTCCACAGTGACTGCTTGTCAATGCAGTACTGTATGTGGCCAGAGGTCAAGAGGCGCTGGTGTATGCAATACCGTATGTGGCCAGAGGTGTGGTGGCGCTGGTGAGGCTCAGAGACGCTCTGAAACATTCGGTATTACGGTATTACCGAGTATTTCCGAATGCTTCCGAGCGTCTCCGAGGCTCACCAGTCCCCCGCACCTCTGGCCACATGTGGTATTGCATGCACAGAGGCTTAATCCTGCTCGTTTTGCAAAACAGCGCTCGCAAACCGAGTCAGGATTTGCTTTAAAAAAATGCCCGTCTTTCAAAATGCTCATTAACCGCGTTACTCTAAAACCAAGGTTTCACTATAATTGTATTAGTTGGGAAAAAAAAGAAGTAAAGCTAAAAGAAAACACTGAGAAACAAAAAAAAGACAGAACCATGGAATGAAAAGATTGGTAAAAGAACAAAACAGCAGTAAAATTGCTTGTGCAATGATGCAGAATGTGAACCAGGGCCCTGTAATATCTGATGAACATTAATAACAAAACCTAGCATAACCCACAAAAATAGCGAAACCCACAGAAGCCTTAAAGAGGATGTAAACCCCCACATATACTCAGTGAAGTGAACAGCCTCAGATGATACACAGAGATGAAACAAATCTCCCTATATAAGTTTTACATCCATATCTGCTGTCTTCATCTTTAGATACGATTTAGAAAGTGCCCTTCGCGTTAGCAGATTTTCTTTTCCTGGTTAGCGTTGCAGAGAAGCCTGGGCACAAAGCCAAGATAGCTGATTGGAGGAAAGGCACACACCCCTTCTACACATAGGTAGAGACTTTCAGCTCCCTTCATTGTGTCGTTCAGGGCTCTGCTAATCTATTTATAGCATCCTCCCCAACACAAATGTCTGGCTGCTTTTATCATATGTGGATAACAGAGGAACACAGCAAGAGACAGCTATGGGACACAGGGCTTTAGAGAGAGATAAGAAAACACTACAGATCTATTTTTCAAGCTCCAATTTCATGAATCAGGTTTACATCCACTCTGGCCATACATTATACAATTTTCTTATTACATTTTCTTTAGATTTACCTTCAACTGTGTACTGCTAGGGCCTGCCTGATTGCATGCAAATTGAGTGTTTATGTTTGACCTCATATTATATGGTTATATTAATTCTAAAGGAAAGTTGTACAAGAAAATTGTATATTGTACGGCCAGCCTTACACAATAAATTTTATGTGAATGCAAGGAGCAGCTTCACGGCCGGGCGCGCACTGCGCATGCGTGAGTTGCACCATGCTTTCCTAGTGGCCAGGCAATCTTTTTGAACCTGTGACGTGTCCCAGAAGATTGTCAGGAGGGAGGGGCCGTCTAGGGGGAGAGGAGGAGTCGCCTAAGTTGCCAGAAGATGGAAGGATGAAGTGGGACAGGAAGTACCTGTCTAAACCAAGTACCCACTCAACCCCCAAAAAATGACATGAAAACTGTGGCATGTAAGGGGGCGAGGAGTGCTTAAAGAAGAAGTTCCACTTTTAGGTGGAACTCCACTTTAAGCACACCGCTGTCTTCAGGGAGATTGGCTACATGTGGCAGTCTCCCCCCTTGTTAGTCCCCAGAAGTACTGATCTACTCACTCTGTCCTCTCTTGCTCCCGTGCCTCCAGGAAGGGCTTCCTTGCATGTGTTATGCCAGAATCCTTTCAGCACCCGAGCCCCGGCCCAAGGCAGGGTACCCCTCAGACTAGGGTGCACCCCTGAGGGCCGCAGACAGCCTCATCAGCACTGTATCTCCATCTTCCACCCGACTGCCATGCTGGCATGGCCCATGTCTATTTATGAGGTAAGCTCTGCCCCCTGCCAGCCCACTACCAGGGATTGGCCGAGGCCTCATAAATATTCAAGGCAGCTCCTCCTAACCTCCACCCACTAGCTCTAAAACATTCTCCAATGTCCCAGAAACAGGGGGAGGCACCAAAGGAACTGTCAGGATGAGTCATCCAGCCCTGGACTTCACTGAACCCTGACCCAGATTCCATGGCTCAGCCCTGAGCTAAACTAAAATGTATCTACTTTAAACTCTAGCATATCCTACACTATTTCTAGCACACACTAGAAGGTGTTACATCTGCAAAGCAGGGAAAGAAAATCCATCATGTTTCTTAGTAAAAAACAGCATAAAAACACTGGTTAGGCACACATCCCTGCAAAGCAGGTAAAGAAAACCCATCACGTTCCTTAGTAAAAATGGCACAAAAACACTGTTTAGGCACACATTTAACCCTTTGATCACACTAGATGTTTAATCCCTTACCAGCCAGTGTCATTAGTACAGTGACAGTGCATCAGTTTAGCACTGATAACTGTATTAGTGTTACTGGTTCCCATAAAGTGTCAGACTGTCTGCCCCAATATCACAGTACCCCTATAAGTTACTGATCGCCACCATTACTAGTAAAAATAAATAAATATATCCCACAGTTTGGAGACATTATAACTTTTACACAAACCAATCAATACACGCTTATTGGGATTTTTTTTACCAAGAATATGTAGCAGAATACATACTGGCCTAAATTTACAAAGAAATTTGATTTTTAAAAAATGTGTTTTATTGGGATGTGTTTTAAAGCAAAAAATAAAAATAAATATATTTTTTCAAAAATGTTTTTTTTGTTTATAGTGCAAAAAATAAATAGCCCAGTGGTGATCAAATACCACCAAAAGAAAGCTCTATTTGTGGGAAATAAATGGCATAAATTTCATTTGGGTACAGCGTTGCATGACCGGCAGTTAAAGAAACGCGGTGCTGTATCGCAAAAAATGGTATAGTCATGGAGGGTATATCTTCCAGAGGTCAAGTGGTTAATATAAACCCAGCTTAATTAAATTTCTATTACTGCATTCTGGAAAAAGAGAAAATATTATTTTAGGCCTCATTCACATACACCCGTGCAAAGAGCTGTTGTGATCCATGCTGGAGGTACAGGTTCTTCATGCAGTTGCATGCAGGCAGCCTGTTAAGAATCATTATAGCAATGTTTGTCAGTAACTGGCGCTCCAGAGGGAGTAATACTTATTGGTGTATTTTTTTAACCAAAATAGTTGGAAACATGGGATAGTTCAAGATAGGCACAGGGACTGGAGATTAATGGGAGGCAGCCATGCTTCAGAGTGTGTCCAGGAGACTCTGCAAGATATGTAAGAACAAAAAGGAGGGGGAGGCGCCAGCCTAAGTGTAGTATTAAAAAGTGTACTTTATTAGCACAAGATTAAAAACATTTACAAGAGTGTAGTAGGAACATGCTCATCAAGGAAAGTGCAATCCTGGTGTTGTGCATAGCTATGCGGGCTCCACTGCAGTGTTACTACACTAAGGCTGGTGCCTCCCTCTGCCTTTTGTTGTTAAAAATCATTGACAGAAGGATGGCTGCACATACAGGTATCTGTACATATCTTCAAGGGCAACCTCAAAGTGTACATCTGTGCAGAACACAGATGTAGTGAATGCAGGCAGACAGACAGACCCACTTGGAGGTCCATGTAGTTCTGTATAGCTGTCCACCTGTTATTAATATTTAATAGGCTGCCTGCCATGGCTGCACAGGAGACCTGTGCCTCCTACACCGGTAAAGATGGGAATACGCAACCTTAAGGCAGGCTTCTACTGATAGAGATGAACGTACACCATGTACACTTGCACTGCAACTGTTCTCCAGTTAATTCTTGGTTCCCTGTGACAGTGTACGCCTTCTCTGTAATTTGTATGTAGGAGAGACATGCTGAGCGCTGTCCACATCTACCTGTCCAGAGTTTTCCACTGCCATTCCCCAGTAGCGGAGTGGGCACCACCATGCACCTTGCTTGGGCTCCACATGTGCACTTAACTCTTGAACCTCCATACCTTTCTACAGGATGGGAACCTCTGTGGCATGAATCTGCTCCAGTTGCTCTGGGAGACAGACGGAGGGAGTGCCAACAACATCTCCCTCGCTGATAGAGGCTGTGCCACCTAAAGGTACATGCTACCAACAGGCTGCTCTTTAAACTTCCATTACCCTAGGCAACCACTTGTACATCCACATTACATCATTCCACACCAATGTCTTCATACCTTAATGTGTTAAGACCCACTGGGTGAACCATGTGTGCCGATTACTTGTAATACAGCCCTTTCAGTAACTTCAGACCAGGCAAGGGCAATGTCTCAATAATGTACTTAAGAAAAGTGCAAAATGAACATTCGAAAGTCCAACATGCAAAAACAGGATTTTCCTAAGTACCCACCCCCAACTACAGGCTTGTGCTGCCCTGGCATACCTGCAAAGGTGAAGTCCAAGCAATTACTGTCCTTGAAAGGCGCTCTCAAGCAGATGTGAGTCCTTCAGAGGCATGCTCCGGAGCTGAGGTCTTTGGGGCGAACCCCAGGTTCAGATGCCTTTACATCCCGATGGTAATAGATAGCGTCCTTCTGCTACTCACAGGTATCATTCTCCGTCTGTCTCCCATATGGGCCCCAATTGCATCTCTCTCTCTCTTGGACTCTCCACGGGAAAAATCCCTGTACCCTCCTCAACCACCTCTCCAGGGTTCTCAACATGCCAGACCACTGTTCCATATTTATATATCACAAGATTATTGGGTCAACCCAGAGAAGAGCCTGCCAAAAAGACTGAAAAACCAGGAAAGGCATTAACTCTTATCCTCCCGGCTGGAACATCACCTGCCTGGCTAATTTCAACCCGCTTACACGTAGACTAAACCTTATCAGCAATTCCAGGCTACAATGAGTTTTAATGCATTGCTGTAAACTGCAGTTGGGCTAAAGTTACACATTTCACAAAATTTGAATCTTACTTTTCTGTAATTGGTTGCATCTTCAGCACAAAAACCACCTTGCAGAGTTAGTAGAAGAACACTATTAGAATATGTTGCTTGGCTTTCTTTTTTCCTTCTTGCTGCTTCACCAGTCATATTCAAATTTCCAAGGCAAGGTTGAAGAGAAACAGTAAGAAAGGGGTGTATCTGCATCATAATTTGGCTGTTTTCAATATCACTAAGTTATAGACAAAATGGAGTGTGGTGAACTACTGTGCTATATGCACAAAGTTTATTTTTTATTATGGCTGGAACATACTTTTATCCAGGGACAAGGCTTGTGTCCCAGGGGACATAGGCCCAGTCATGGTTTCTTCTGTTAACCCTGTATTGTATAGAATTAAGCAAACTACTATCAACTCACATTGCAATAATTTTCACAGCTATAACATTTCTTCAGAATTCTTGTTTGTGAAAAGCATCAGCAAGTTCATACTTGTAACAGTCTTTAAGCTGCACAACATACAGTATACGATCAAAAGATTGCAGTTTGCAAGTGTGCAGGTGCTTAACCACTTCAGCCCCGGAAGGATTTCCCACTTTAGGACCAGAGCACTTTTTGCGATTCGGCACTGCATCGCTTTAACTGACAATTGCGCGGTCGAGTGACGTTGTACCCAAACAAAATTTGCGTCCTTTTTTTCCTACGAATAGAGCTTTCTTTTGGTGGTATTTGATCACCGCTGCGTCAAAAAACAATATTTCTTACTTTTTGCTAAAATTGAAATCCAAAAAAATATATTAAAAAAAATGTTTTTTCATCAGTTTTGGCCGATTTATATTCTTCCTCATATTTTTGGTAAAAAAAATCGTAATCGACGTTTATTGATTGGTTTGCGTAAAAGTGGCCGCGTTTACGGATGATGAGAATTCATTTCTGGGGTTTTTATTTTTTTATTTTTTTACTAGTAATGGCGGCGATCTGGGATTTTTAGCGGTACTGCGATATTGGGGCGGACATGTCGGACATTTTTGACACTTTTTTGGGACCAATGACATTTATACAACGATCAGAAATGTAAATGTCCACTGATTACTGTATAAATGTCATTGGCAGTGAAGGGGTTAACCTGCAGGGGGAGATCTAGGGGTTAACAGTGTTCCCTGGGTGCGTTCTAACTGTGGGGGGGCTGGGCTAACATGGACATAGGAGATCTAACTGATCCCAGTGACAGGGATCAGTAGATCTCCTATGTCCCCATTGAAAGAGCCGGGAACCACCTTGTTTACATCGATGGTTCCCCGCTCTTTGGCTGTAGCAGCTCATCGCGGCTCGCCGGTGGACATCGGGTCAGCCCGGGCCGCGGGCACACTCCTCCAGAGTGTGTCGGGCACGAGAGCGCCCCGCCGGTGGCGCGCGATCGCCCCCTAGCTGCGCCTGCGTGAATCGTCGCCTTTTTACGGCGATTCGCACTCAGCGTCCACACCGCCGCCGTAAATATACAGCGTAGTGGTGTGGAACCGGTTAAAACGACTAAACAGATGATATGGTTTGATAGTCATGGAAAAGGTGACAGTCACTATGTTACCTTGAAAAAGAGCCCTTACATGGTGATATGTCTTTACATTAAAACAGTGTGGAGTGTTGGTAAGTTTTTGCACCACTACCATATAAGTTTACACTTTCTGCTAAAAAAAATCATCAAAGTGATGAAAAAATACTTCTTTACAAAACCTACTTTTCAGTTCATACAAATAGTGCTTTGCTGTAGGTCTCCAAGAGACCAAGACAAAGCTAAAACAAAAAAGCATTCAAAAAGCATAGTAAAAACTGCTTGTTAAGTCAGTATTCTTAATACCTCAAATTTTTAAATCTCCAGATTATTTTAATAATTGTATACATTTACACGGAAAGTTTCTCAACAATATTTTTTTCCAACATATATTATTTGCATTCTTAATCCTGTTCAAATAATATCACCTTACACCAAAAGCAAAGACGCGATACGTTTTTACACTTCCCCCCTGTAGCGCCCCCATAGTATAGGTGCTTTACTTTTGTAGATTTTTGATAGGAAAGGAAAAATCTAGTCAGGCCTGACTGTAGGTGCAGGCCTGAATGTTTTGATCTGGGCTAGGGGAGTAGCTCATTGAGGGGCTGGAGATAGAGGGAAGGAAAGAGTGAGGATGCAGTCAGGAGCTGCGGAGCAGGCCTCGCCCAGGAGGGGATCCTCCGGGGGGGGGGGGGGGGGGAGTGAACCAGAGGCCTGGGGCTTGGGTGCAAACAGGAGCGGGACTCAGGAGTCGGCTTCTGGAGTGGCACAGGAGAGACAGGAGAGCAGCTGAGGTCTACATGGAAGGAGACTCTGTAAAGGAATCCACCAATAAGTCGGTGAGTGGCAGCCCCTGGGAGTTGGAGGAGACAGCTGGCACAGTCTGGGAGAGAGATAGAGCAGTCTGTGGAAGCCAGGAGGAACAAACCAAGGGGAAGGAGAGTCTTTAGACCACAAGACAGACCGGGTGGGTCTGAAGGATGGGCTGGGAGTAGTAGTTCATCCAAAGGCCTGGCTAGCACCAACGTACTTTGCAGGTGGGTGGACCACAACTTCCAGCTACTCTTAAGGGAGCACATGGCTACACCCCTAATTAAAAAAATTTAAAATGATATACTGTGACAGTGTGAGGCTCTGCCACTATGGGAATTAAAGGTACAAATTACACAGGATTCATATTAAAGCAGCATTCCACCCAGTTAAAAGTCAGCAGCTACAAAAAGTGTAGCTGCTGACTTTTAACAATCAGACACTCACCTGTCCCACACCCCAGCGATGCAGCCGCCTGAAGGCTCGCTCCTCTCCCCCTCCCACAGTGGCGCTCGGCTGCGCTTTGCGAATGGCTGGCGTATCTTCTGGGACCTGGGACATGTTCTAGAAGATTGCTGGGTGGGAGGGGGGGTGAACTTCCTTCCTGTTCCATGGCAACAGGACAGGAAGTTACATAGTTACATAGTCAGTGAAGTTGAAAAAAGGAAAAACAAAGTCCATCAAGTCCAACCTATGTGTGTGCTTTTATGTCAGTATTACATTGTATATCCCTCAATGCTGTGGTCCCTTAGGTGTGCATCTAGTAGTTTTTTGAAATTATCTATACTCCCAGCAGAAACCACTGCTTGTGGAAGAGAATTCCACATTCTCACCGCTCTTACCGTAAAGAAACCTCTACGCATTTTAAAGTTAAACCTCCTTTCCTCTATTCTTTGTGAATGGCCGCGTGTCTTTGTGTACCCCCTTGCGCTGAATAGTTTTGTCCCTATAGTGGGGTCACCAGTACAGTATTTGTACATTAAAATCATACCCCCTCTCAAGTGTCTCTTCTCCAGAGAGAATAAGTTCAGTGCTTGTAATCTTTCCTCATAACTAAGGTCTTGCAATCCCTTACTTAGCTTTGTGGCCCTTCTCTAAACCCTTTCCAATACCTGGACATCCTTCCTGAGGACTGGTGCCCAGAACTGGACGGCATTCTCCAGGTGCGGCCTTACCAGAGACTTGTATAGTGGGAGAATTATTGATTTATCCCTGAAGTTAATCCCTTTCTTGATGCATGCCAACACTTTGTTGGCTTTGCTTGCAGCATCTTGGCATTGCATGCCACTGCTGAGCCTGTTCTCTACTAGGACCCCTAGGTCTTTTTCCATCCTAGTTTCCCCCAGGGGCTCTCCCCCTAGTGAGTAGTTTGCGTTCATGT
>BLSH010037186.1:270711-281886 GCA_018402905.1 Glandirana rugosa
CCTACCTTTTTCTGGATCCCCAGGATCGTCATAACGGTTGGAGGCCGTCGCAAAAAATGACCGTATTGTACCGTTTAAATGACCGCCTCGTGTAAAAAATGACCGTTGGACTTTTTATTGTCTTGTGGATAATTTTTGATTCCGTTAACTATAAGTTTGTGTTGTACCTTTGTGACTGTTATGGGTATAGTTCATTAAAGGAACCAAATGTGAATTTTTTAGTCGTGTCGTACCGTTTAATAGTCTGGGACTATAAGTATCTGTCAACATTTTTAGTGTCTAAAAATGTTTGACAGTCATTTAAATGACCGCCAACCGTTGGGACCCAGGATCATCTCTTGTCCGAGTCGTCACCGTACGTATTTATCCCTGAAGTTAATCCCTTTCTTGATGCATGCCAACACTTTGTTGGCTTTGCTTGCAGCAGCCTGGCATTGCATGCCACTGCTGAGCCTGTTCTCTACTAGGACCCAGGGTTGCCAACCGCCAGTAAATTTACTGACAGTTTGTAAAAATCTGTGATTTTTACAACTGTCTATGAATATCAGGGTCTGATAATTTGCCATGCTGTGCTGATTTTTTAAGTGTAAACCAAGGAAATTACTTGATATGGGTATTGTCAGTGTTTCCATGTTGTGTTTGAATATCAATTGCCTTAGTTTTTAATAGGTGTTCTGTTATTTTTCAGGTTGCCAGTAAAAAATGTGCTCCGCCAGTAAATTTGCCATGTTATGCCAGTAAAAAACGCTGCCGGAGGTTGGCAATACTGCTAGGACCCCTAGGTCTTTTTCCATCCTAGTTCCCCCCCCCCCGGGCTCTCCCCCTAGTGAGTAGTTTGCGTTCATGTTCTTGGTACCCAAATGCATTATCTTACATTTTTCTACGTTAGATCTCATTTGCCATTTGTCTGCCCACCCCATTAATTTATTCAGATCTTCTTGCAAGGTTTCCACATCCTGTGGAGAGTTTATTGCCCTGCTTATCTTGGTATCATCCACAAATATTGAGATTGAGCTCTTCACCCCGTCCTCCAAATCATTTATAAATAAATTGAAAAGGATTGGTCCCAGGACAGAACCTTGGGGAACCCCACTTTCTACACCGGACCATTCTGAGTATTCCCCATTTATCACCACCCTCTGGACTCTCCCCTGCAGCCAGTTTTCAATCCTCCGCATTCATTGTTCCTAGAATTTTATCCCAGTTTACAACTTCCAGTAGTTTCTGGAAGTTGGCTCTTTTAAAATTCAGTGTCTTTGTATTCCCCTTGCGTTTCCTATTTGTGTAATTTATACTAAAACGAATTGTCCTGTGATCGCTATTTCCTAGATTGCCCCTCACTTCCACGTCTGTGATCAGGTCTGTGTTGTTAGTAATCAGAAGATCCAATAATGCTTTTTCTCTTGTTGGTACATTTACCATTTGACCCATGAAATTATCCTGCAGGACATTTAGGAAATGGCGAGCCTTAGCTGAATGTGCAGTACTTTCCTCCCAGTCAATATCTGGATAATTAAAATCTCCCATTATAACAACACTTCCCATCCTAGCCACTATTCCAAATTGTGATAGGAGATCCACCGCCCCCTCCTCCCTCTGATTTGGGGGCCTATAGCATATTCCCAGTATTACTTTCCCCCTGGTGTCTTCCCTTTGTAGCTCTACCCATAAGGCTTTAACTTCCTCCCCAGAACCACTAGTAATGTTATCTCTCACATTAATTTTTATGTCATTTTTTATATACAGGCATACCTCTCCCCCCCCCCTTTTTGCCCTCCCTATCCCTGCGATATAGAGAATACCCCTGAATGGTAGCCAGCCAATCATGAGAGCTGTTGAACCAAGTCTCCAAAATTCCCACATAATTGAATTCCTCCTCATACAGTAGCAGCTCTAGTTCTCCCATCTTGCCTGCCAGACTCCTGGCATTATTGAACAAGCCACATAGTTTTGTCTGGACGCCTACTGTTTCCTTTCTGGGTATTCCTTGTCTGCGTATTGGACTTGTTACACTACTTGCCTCAGGTTTAGCCTCCTTGTCCGGCCTATCACTCCTTCCCCCAATACTACCCGCTGGACTCTGTTCCACTCTGGCTGTTAGTAAGTCTGGACCCTCCCCCCCGTTGCCTAGTTTAAAAGCCCCTCTAACTTTTCGGCCATCCTTATTCCCAGCCAGTCTGCACCTTCCCCATTTAGGTGCAGCCCATCCTTTCTATAGAGCTCGTAGCCGATTGAGAAATCGGCCCAGTTCTCCAGGAACCCGAAACCCTCCTTTCTACACCAGCTCCTCAGCCACTTGTTAACTTCCCTAATCTCCCTCTGCCTCTCTGGTGTGGCTCGAGGTACCGGTAGTATTTCTGAGAATACTACCTTGGAGGTCCTAAGCCTCAATTTTGCTCCTAGGTCCCTGAAATCTTTTTTTAGGACACTCCACCTACCTCTAACTTTGTCATTGGTGCCAACATGCACCATGACAGCCGGGTCTTCCCCAGCCCCTCCCAGCAATCTGTCCCCCCGATCCGTGATGTCCCGAACCTGAGCGCCCGGTAGACAGCACACTGTTTGGTGCTTCAGGTCTTTGTGACAGATTGGCCTCTCTGTGTTCCTAAGAATGGAGTCCCCCTACCACCACAATCTGTCTTTCCTTTCACCTGACTTCATCCCCACCCTCGCTGGAGGAGTTACTCCCCTGGCAGCTAGGGGCGCCACTCTGCTCCAGCGATGCTGATTCCTGGCTGGTTTCCGCAATATCACACAACATGGTGTATCTATTGGGGTGCTCCAGCCCAGGATCGGCCTCCCTAACTCTTTCCCTTCTACCCTTCCTAACTGTCACCCAACTACTCTGTTCTGGTGCCTGCAGCTCTATGTCTCCACCCACCTCTGTGCTGGCCCCTGCCTGTCAAAACAGGGTCCCAGCTGCCCCCCCAAAAAAATGACATGCCAATTGTGTCATGTCTGGGGGTCACCTCCCCTTAAAGCGGAAGTTCCACTTTTGGGTGGAACTCCGCTTTAAGGCTGAATGCGAAGCTCCAGAATGTTTGTTATGAGCTGAAAAAGCTGTGCTTTAAACTTTCTCCAGGCTTTGTAATTCTGGATTGGGCACTGGAGCTTGAATATTCCAAAGTGTTTTGAGTGGGACGGAACCTTCAACCCTGTGTCTGGGTTTTGCCTGTAGCCTGTGTGAGTATGCATGTGTGCAGGGTCATTATATAACACCTGGCAAAAAGTACTTTTGAAAAATGTTCATTCAATTGTTTAATTGTGTATAAAAAAAACTAATCACAGACATGCCTCAAAACTATTTTCACTTATCATTCCAACCTTCTGGCTTTAAGAAACACAAAAAAATAAAAAAGAAAGAAAATGCGGTCAATTGTAACTGTTTTTGCAGATCAAGCAGAGGAAAAATATGGAATCACTCAATTCTGAGAAAAATATTATGGAATCATGAAAAAAAAACACTACAGCACACTACTAGTACTTTGTTGCACCACCGCTGGCTTTTATAACAGCTTAAATTCTCTTAGGTATGGATTTAACTATTGACAAACAGTATTCTTCATCAATCCAGCTTCAACTTTCTCTAATTGCAGTTGCCAGATCAGCCTTGCAGGTTGGAGCCTTGTCATGGACCATTGTCCACTATAGATTTTCAATTTAATTGAGGTCCGGACTATTTGGGGGCCATGCCATTGACATTGTGGGGTTTATTTACTAAAGGCAAATCCTCTTTGCACTGCAAGTGCACTTGGAAGTGCATTCACTGTAGATATGAGGGGGACATGCAAGGAAAATAAAAAAACAGCGTTTTTGCTTGCACATGATTGGATGATAAAATCAGCAGCGCTTCCCCTCATTTCAGATCTTCCCCTCAAATCTGCAGGGACTGAACTTCTACGTGCACTTCCAAGTGCACTTGTAGTGCAAAGTGGATTTGCCTTTAGTAAATCAACGCCTATATGTCTTTCTTGAAGGAAAAATTTCACAGTTTTTGCCCTATGGCAAGATGCATTATCGTCCTGAAAAATGTCATCATCACCAAACTTCCTTTCAATTGATGGAATAGGAAACGTGTCCAAAATCTCAATATAAACTTGTGGAATTATTGAAGATTTAGCCCTTGTTCACACCGAGCTGATCTGACATGCCAAATTGCGTGCCAAATCCGAGCCTATTGCCGGTAATGGTACAGTTTGAATCAGTGCGACGCCGACTTTGCAGTGATGCATCGATTTCCAAAAGTAGTTAATGCAACTCCTGGCGACTTTGGGGGCAATTTCAATAGACATTTGTGCATAAACCCACACAGATGTCTCTCAAATCGCCCCCGAAGTTGGACTGAAATAGCGGCTTGAAATGAACAACTGAACTTGCACAATTTCAAACCCGCATTCAGTGTAAACCTAAGCTTTGTGACCGTCATCTCCCCATATCATCAATGATTGTGGAAATTTACATCTTACGTCTTCATACATTTCATTGGAATGGCACCAAACAAAAGTTCTAGCATCATCACCCTGCCCAAATCAGATTTGTGATTCATCACTGAATATCACTTTCATCCAGTCATCCACAGTCCATGATTGCTTTTCTTTAGCCCGCTGTAACCTTGTTTTTTTCTGTTTAGGTGTTAATGGTGGTTTTCGTTTGGCTTTTAGGCAACGTAGTTCAGTCACAGACATTGACTCCAGTTTCTGACCATTTGTTTCTCATTTGTTTTGTTGTGCATTTTCTATCTTGACGCTTTGATGTCTTCCTCAGTCTACCAGTATGCTTCCCTTTAACAAGCTTCCCATTTGATTTGGTCCAGATTTTAGACACAGCTGACTGGGAACAACCAACATCTTTTGCAACATTCCGTAATGATTTACCTTCTTGAAGAAGTTTTATAATCCTCTCCTTTGTTTCAACTGACATCTCTCGTGTTGGAGCCATGATTCATGTCAATCAGGTTGGTGCAACAGCTCACCAAGGTGTGCAAGCACTCTTTTAACTGCAGCCTAATTAGCAGATGTAATCTGATGCAGATGTTTGTTTTAGAACTGCAAAGTACATGGTGATTCCATAATATTTTCCTAGGAATTGAGTGATTCCATATTTTTTTCCTCTGTTTGATCTGCAAAAACAGTTGCAATTGACTACAGTTTTCTTTCTTTTTTTATTTTTAAGTGTTTCTTAACCTCTTCAGCCCAGAAGGATTTACCCCCTTAATGACCAGGCCATTTTTTGTGATACGGCACTGCGTCACTTTAACTGACAATTGCGCGGTCGTTCAACGCTGTACCCAAACAAAATTGATGTCCTTTTTACCCACAAATACAGCTTTCTTTTAGTGGTATGTGATCACCTCTGTGTTTATTATTTTTTGCGCTATAAACAAAAAAAGACCGTCAATTTTGAAAAAAAAAATTTTTTTTACTTTCTGCTATAATACATAAACAAAAAAATATATAAAAAAATAAATCTATTCATGAATTTAGGCCAACATGTATTCTTCTACATATTTTTGGTAAAAAAAAAGAAATCGCAATAAGGGTATATTGATTGGTTTGTGCAAAAATTATAGTGTCTACAAAATAGGGGATTTATGGACTTTCAGCTTTTTTATTGTTTTTACTGGTAATGGTGGCGATCCGCGGTTTTTAGTGGGACTGTGACATTGCAGCGGACAAATCTGACCCTAAGTGACACTTTTTGGGGAAAGCAGCGGGTGTGGCACACCGCTCAGTCAACTCACTGAAGATTTAAACAGCTGTGAGTGCTCACCTCGGCTCGCCACCACAACATCTGAAGACAAAAACAAACGGTGGCACTCCACATTCAAGTTGCTTGTAATCTATTGAAAAATTAGCCATCCAGGGACAAAAGGTAGACGCGTTTCACTCAAACATGAGCTTATTCATTACCAAGGAATGTACACTTTTTGGGGATCAGTGAAATTATTACAGTGATCAGTGCTAAAAAATGCAACCATCAATGTATAAATGACACAAGAAGGGAAAGGGTTAACACTAGGGGGCGATCAAAGGGTTAACTGTGTTCCCTTGGTGTGTTCTAACTGTGTGGGGGATGGGCTCACTGGGACAACACAGAGATCACTGTTCCTGATCACTAGGAACAGCAGATCTCAGTTCTGCCTCTCTGTGGAGCGATCGTTGGTGGGTGGCCGGCAGACATCGAGTCCACCGGACCCGCGCGCACCGCCCACAGTATCGATTGCATGAAACGACGTAGGGGTATGTCATTTCGCTCAATAGAGCCTCTCTGCCACAGTATATGTGCGGAGGGCAGTCTTTAAGAGGTTAAAGCTAGAAGGATGGAATGTTAAATGAAAATAGTTTTGAGGTATGTCTGTAATTAGTTTTTTTCTACACAATTAAACAATTAAATGAACATTTTCCAAGAGTGGTGATTCATTATTTTTTGCCAGGGGTTGTAAACCATGTCTGGTGAGAGCTCAGGGCAGTTGCTGTGATGCAGACATGCAGCCTGTGTGTGAATATAGTGGTGTGCTCCAGCCAGGAGGGGTGACCTTGTTGGGAGATGAGACCCCATGTTGAGGGGACATCTTACCCATTGAACTGGGAAAGTCAGGACAACAATGCAGGTCCGGAGAGAATGGGAAAGCTGAGGTGACTAGTGAGTCCAGGGGGGCTGAAGGGAGTCCGAGTTCCCGAGGAGAGTGAGAACCTGGGGTGCTGGGCAAACCCTATTAGGAGGCCAGCAGTGGGCCAGTACAGCAAGGTGAGGGAGCCTGAGGAACCTGTGGTCAAGGAGACCACTTCTAATAGCAGCACAGCTGCTAGAGTGTAGCCAGGTGGGCTAGCATTTATCATTGTTTATATTTGATTGAGAAGAACCCCTGCAAGGGTAAGTAGTTTGTGAACTTTGTTTTTCCTTTTGAATAAAAGTGGTCCATCAAGCCCCTACTATAGTTCCTGTGTGATGTGGATTCACTTAAAAAAATGGTCACCACCTCTGAGTCTAATCACCCCTATACCACAATACATACACTAATTTACCTTTTTATTTTTTTCAGCTTTGGGACTTTGATTTTACCATTATGATTATTTTCTTTTTACTCACATTTTCCATATTATTTAGAACTGCTTCACTGTGCTCAAAGAGTCACATATTATCTGTTTTCCATATTGATTTTCTGTGCTTTAATAGACTTCTTCTCTCGCTCCCATTACCCACATGCCCTCTATTATCACCCGTGCATTCTACTGTACAGCGATTATCTCAATTGGTTGCTCAGTAAATATGTCATTAAAGGAGGTCAAGGATCAGGACATTTCCATACAGCCTTCTGAGTGTGCAGCTAACCATTTAACACACACAAATTCACAAAAAAAAGTTAATGTAATACTACAATGTAATACACTAATGAAGTGAGGACTATGCTATATGGATTGTTTGAAGCATCAAGCTTGAGCTACAGTTTGTATATCCAATTTAATAAACCCAATAAAATATGGTAGATAAATTAGGGACGAATTTCACAACCTCAAATTTTTCCCCCTCCTGAATTGCCCCACAGCACAAATCCTCTTACCAAACTCCCATCACTCCTTCAAGCATAAATTCACCCAGGGGAGGGCTGGGCCGGGGGGCAGGGTGGCAATTGCCCCCCAAGCCACCCTAACTTTCAAAATGGCCGAAGGCCACTACCCGCTCACACTTTTTCCTTCTTGTGGAGGAGGGAAGTAGGGGCCAAGGGCACAGCCACCAACTAACTGCAAGCAAACGGGGGGGTGCCCAGTGCCGGACCTACAATGGATCCCGCTGGGCCCATTGGGCTGCCTTGGGGGGGTGCCGCCGGATTACACAGAGCGGGGATCTCCCACTTACAAGTTCCTACCTCCTGGACCAGCTTCTATAATAGACAGCACACTGGTGATGTTTATCATAGGAGCCGGTCCAGGAGGCGGTATTTCATATGACAGCGGCCGCTCCAGGTAAGCGGGAGATCCCTGCTCTAAGGTTGCATTTGATAGGCACTGGTGAGGCTGCATTGATGGGCATTGGTGCAGCTGCATTGATGGCCACTGATCAGGCTGCATTGATGGACACTGGTGAGGCTGCATTGATGGGCACTGATGAGGCTGAGCTGATAGGCACTGATGAGGCTGCATTGACGGGCATTGATGAGGCTGAATTGATGGGCACTGGTGAGGTTGCATTGATGGGCATTGATCAGGCTGCATTGATGGGCACTGATGAGGCTGCACTGATGGGCACTGGTGAGGCTGCATTGATGGGCACCGGTGATGCTGCATTGATGGGCACTGGTGAGGCTGCATTGGCGGGTTTTTGTTAAACCTCCTTTGTTGCTATTAACATTAAATTATGTTACCACATTGTATCATATTTGTCTTGCTTCATAACATCAATAGCCATTCTAAAACTAGGTGGGCATGGATGGTGAGCTGATTCAGTGGTTCAATGGGCCACTTGACTGGATTTGACCCCTAGGCCTAAGGCTGCCAGCCCTCCCCTGAATCCACCCCAGCACAAATCATTGTTAACTACCCCCTCCCCCCAGTCCATATAGCCCCCAGTGAAATTTTCCCTCCCTGAAACATACCTTATATTAGCGTGGCTCAATACAGGGGTACACCCTCCTTCTGGCTCCTCCTTTTGTGCATGATGTACAACAGAGCCAAGGAGGAGGCTAGCTTCCCTCAATTCTGATGTGAATTGTTAATACAGGCAGCCAACTGGGAGAAATTCTGGCTTTTGCAGAGGCATAGATTGCAATGTTAAGAACCTGGGTCACCCTGCAAGTAATGTGGAGCAAGTGCCCGAAACAAGAGCCCCCTGGCTGGGTAAAATCTGGGGAGCGAAGTGCTAGAATTTGTTCCAACACTGGGCTTTAGGACTCAGCCCAGATATTTTTTGCACCCCTATTTTGTACCCATGGCAACCTCCCCTGTGGTCTTGTCCATGCTATGCCATTTCCGGTACTGAGGAACTGAGATCCATCCAGTGCCCCCCTGCATGCATACAGTCCAGTGATGGTGCTGTGATGTGACACAGTGGATCACAGGCAAAAGGTACAGAGCCAATGAGAGTGGTTCCTGAGAGTATCTTGAAAGAGAATATCTATTTTTATAACCAGGAAGGCCAGATCATTGAGAGTAGCAGGATGTCAGGTCCAGCCAGTTAATCTTTAATTCGCTCAGATAAACCCTGCCACAAGGTGGAAATGAGGGTCCCATTGATCCAGGCAAGTTCTATGACGAGAGTTTGGAACTGAATTGCCTACTGTCCTACTGACATACTGTCCTACTGACACTTGCTTACAAAAAAGCCAGCTCATCAAAGATTCGTCAGAAGAGGCCATAATGTTGTTGGTCAAAGAGACACAGAGAATGTGTATGCCCAGGCCAAGGCTTCCCCAGACAGTAGGAAGAAATTACATAGGCCACTTTAGCAAGGTCCATAGGAAAGTTCTGTGACTGTAGTTTGAAGGACATATTATACTGATTTATGAACACTCAGCAACTCTTGGGAACCCCCAGAGAAACATGGAGGAGGTGGCAAGTGAAGAGTTGAGGTCAGAAGCATATCAGTGGGCAGAGGTTCCGTCACTGAAGTGAAAGAAGTCTAAAGTTGACCCAAACAATCTCAAAGGGTTTCCTGGGTATTAAGTGTCTGAAAGAGAAGCTCATTAGGATCAGTGGATGATTGGAGTGCTAGCAGGGTATTGAATTATGCACTGGGAGCTTCTTGTATACAAAAATACGCTTTACTTTCATGAAGGATTGCAGTACATATCTTTACATCATGGAGACAGGAGCTAACTGAGAGAAGCACTTCCTCTCATATACAATAGACATTACAATAGAGTTACATTACACTAATACTACAGGGCCCCTTCTGCATATATAAGTATAATGCATACAGTATATAGTTCACAGTACTTTACATTACATGCTGTTGTCGTTCCAACACCCCTTCTCAACAGCATATGCTTGGTCAAATTATATTCAGCCTCTTCTGGAAATAACTATGACATTCCTACAACAAAGGCTTGCTGAGTGCATCAGCAGTCATCTCCTCTGACGGGCAGTAATGAATGCCAATAACACCTTGCTCTTGATTATCCCTCAGTAGGTGATACTTGACGTTGATGTGTCTGGTCTTAGGATTGACCCTTTCCGTTTGTGTAAGCTTTATACATCCCTGGTTGTCTTCAAAAATGGGAATTGGTTTTGACATGACTATCCCAATGTCCACAAAAAGTTGACAAATCCATATCGCTTCTTGACATGTGCATGCTGCTGCAACAAACTTTGCTTCAGTTGAGGATAGAGCAACAGTTACCTGCTTTTGACTAGACCAACCTATGGTTCCTTCCCCATACCGGAAGATGAATCCACTTGTGGATTTGCCATCTGTACAGTCCCCGGCCCAGTCGACATACAGATATCTGACCAGTTTTGGATTGGATGCTGCTGGTAACCATAACTTAATCTGAATTGCTCCTTTGAGCTACTGCATCATTCTTTTTACTGCGTTCCAATCACACTGACAGGGAGCTGAGACTTTCCTGCATAGTATGCCCACTGCTGCGGCTATGTCTGGTCTTGTCACAGTGGCAACATATAGCAGTTTACTGATTGCTCTGCGATACGTGTCATTGTTGGGTAGCAAGTTTTCTGCTTCATTGCTCTTTAGATAGCTTGGTTCCATAGGAGTTTTCTTTGCATCTAGCATATGGCATTGTTCCAAGATTTCTGAGATTTTCTGAGATTGGTTGAGAAGATAACTTCCATCGTCTTCTCTCTATATTTGGATTCCCAGAAAGTAGATAATGTTCCCCATCTCTTTGATTTCAAAATTTTCTTTCAGCTTGTGAACTGATTGTAATCCCTTTCTTGTTCAAAACAGGTTAAAATGTCATCGACATAGATAAGGATGTATATCCATCTGTCATCTTGATTCTTGGAGACAGGGGTCTGCTTTACTTCTTGAGAATCCCTCTCTGGTAAGTACTTTGTTCACTTTCTCATTCCACATCCTTGCAGATTGTTTAAGACCGTAGATGTTCTTTTGAAGTTTACACACAAGGTTGTCTCCTTGCTCAAACCCTGGTAGTTGCTTCATGTAGAGTTCTTCCTTAATGTCTCCATATAGGAAAGCAGTTTCACCATCTAGGTGTTT
>BLSH010037186.1:286716-299555 GCA_018402905.1 Glandirana rugosa
AACTAAACACACCTAAAACACTAAAATGTGGTAAATAAGATTGGACATGGTTATGTAACTAAATTAAATGGTGGATTACCAGAACACAGATAAAGGACCATGATTGACTGTCGGTCTTATTTCCATAGATATGATATTACTAGAATATTCACGAACGTCACTGAAAGTAAGTTGGTCCACACACTCTCCCCGACTCCACCAAGAACCTCAGTTCCCTGTTTTGTCACTCGGGTTTAATGATTTACCGAGGAAGCCTTCATCACGATGTATATCTCATACCTTCCTAATCTTGGAGACAGTCCATCACTTTCAACTCCATTGATAATCATCATTAAGACTATTGGGGATAAAGACAGCAATAAAATAAACCTGACAGAGGTTCTAATCCTTCCATACTCTATATGTAGCACTACTTCCGAAGGAGCCATTTAGTAATTTGGGCTCACTGTTTTGTCCCTTGACTCCAAGAACCACCTCAGCCCCTCTCACACACCTGGTTGAATGAAAGTCACTGCAAGCACTTATAAGATCATTATAGTATAGATACCTTTATTCTGGCTGTCAGTTAGTACCAGGAAATAGACACAAGACCATTAGGTGGTAAATTAAATCAATGTATTGGTACAGGTTAGAATAAATGGTGTAAAATCACAAAATCCACACAAATCAATCAAAAGAACAGAGTAAATATTCTACACCAGAGCACATAAATATCAAAAAGCCATAAAGTGCAGCGCTATAAATAATGTTCATTAATTCTTGAGAAGAAAAGATGACAGGAGGAGAGATCCCAGCCTCTGTGCACAAAGTGAAAGGGTTAATGTGTCACACAGCGCCATATGCACACCGCTCTTACCCTAAAACGTCTGACCCCCTGGATAAGAGCGGTCTGATTGCGTTGTATTTAATGTATAACAGGCTGGATAGATGAAAAACTTCTCCCTTCACAGGACATCAGAAACCTCCAATCACCTCCGTGTCACCAAACCGGCTACTTGTCTCACAAGTCCGCTCTTCAGGCAGGCACAGACCCTCAAATAAGGCACCATAAGGTAACAAAAGGGCTCCACATAGCGTAAAAATTGCAAAAAAGTAAAAATGCCATAAATTAATTCTCATGGTTTGTAAATGTGGCAACTTTTGCGTAAACCAAGCAATATACGCTGATTGCAATTTTTTTTTTACCACAAATATGAGGACATATATATATATATATATATATATATATATCTATCAATATCAGCCAAAACTGATGAATAAATTTGTTTTTTTATATATTTTTTTTTTATATGTATTTTAGTAAAAAGTAAAAAATATTTTTTTTTTTTCAAAATTGTCGCTCTTTGTTTGTTTATAGCGTTGATCAGAAGTGACACACAGGTGATCAAATAACACCAAAAGAAAGCTCTATTTGTGGGAAAAAAAAGGACATCAATTTTGTTTGGGTACGACGTCGCACCACCGTGCAACTGTCAGTTAAAGCGACGCAGTGCCGAATCGCAAAAAGTGCTCTTGTCCTAAAGGGGGAAATCCTTCGGGGGATGAAGTGGTTAAATCAAGTTCTAACTGAAATAGCTAACAATGAGTCAATTCAGACCTAATAAACTCAATGATAATGTTCTTGAGTGCACTCCATAGTGATACATAGATATGGGTATCCGTAAGCAGGGCTGTCCTAATGCATGGGCACCCCTGGGCACTGCTGGGACAGTCGCGCTTTTTACTAAGCTGTCCCGGGATGGTCCTGTCCCGGGCAGCATCCCAGAACCTGTACTGTGCCCTCTTGACTCCCACTGTACTATGCCCTTCTGCCTCCACCCATACCATGTTCTTTGTGTCAATTAGTCTTTGATTATGGCATGTTTTCTTATTGTTTAAAATATATTTTATTGAAAAGTACTAATATATGCCTAATTCTATCAACTATTTATGCTTTAATTCTTGAGAGTTGGTGCGTAAATTGGAATAAACTGGTAGGGAGCCCCAGTGCATTACTTTGCCCAGGGACCCACTATGCTATTAGGACGGCCCTGTCCGTAAGTGTTCCTAAGTGGGGTAGCCCTAGATGGGATTGTACCAAGTCCCTGGCCCTTTAATGTTAGCGTTAGTCAGGTTGCGGTGGGGCCATTCTGTCATTGGTGCACAAGCCTCTATCTCTTTCAGAGTATGGGGTGGTTAGCTGCAGGTCTGCGAAATAAAAAACAGTCTATGTGGAACTGGGGGCAGCAAGTGGGGCATCTTCTCTCAACACTCCTAGCAGAGGACAGGTCCCATTTCAATACTCTTAGCAGTTGCTGGTCCAAGATGTCTGGTCCCTCAGCTCCGGTTCACACTTGTGGAGTCTCTGGCAAGCTCTGGCAGCAGGTCTGTCCTCCCTCTGATGCAAGCAGACAGGCTCAGACAGCAAGTTCCTCATTTTGATGTTCTCTCTCTGATGATGTGGCAGGTCCTCTCGGCTCAGCTTCTCCTAGCAAAATACCCCCAGTATCTTCATTTTTCTTGAGAAAACAGTCCAGTCTCTCCTCCTCTAGGTGCACAATTTGTGGGAATTGAAGACCGGTAGACATTAACCTCCATTTACATGCATTGTGCAGTGCCCCTTCAAGAACTACAATTCTCATAATCCTCCTTGTCTGCATACAAGTCCTCTCTGCCACCCCTATTCACTCTTGCTCTTCCACCCTCTGATTGGATCCGATTCCACACTGCCAGGAGAGTGAGGGGAGAGCAGAGAGTGAGTAGGGTTTACACAGATTCTGCTCTTGTCACTGATCTGCAGCGAGGGGAGGGGGGGCAGCCCATAGCCATACACAGCCGAGAGAGCCGGCTTCAATCTCTGCAACCCACTCTCTCTCATGCCAGCAGCATAGTTGCGGGGGGCAGCAAGCAGAGTAAGAGTACACACATACATAGATACAGAGTCCCCTGGCTATGTGCATTTCCTAGCAGTGAGGGGCAGTGAGGGAACAGGGGATGACAGAACTGGCTGCACCCAGCTACAACTGCAATCTAAATAAAAGTACTATAACTCATTTAGAGTGTACTCTAGGAGAATGGCAAGGATATAGTGCAATGTCTCTGAGAGGTACCTCTTAGCATAAGCAATAGGTAAAGGTCCCTGTATAAGAGCTGTAAAGGGGAAATTATTAGTCCTAACTCTTCAGCTGGCTAGATCTGGGGCTCAGTTGTACTGTTGGTGATGGGTTTAGTCCCAGTTACACGTACAGGCAGCAAATAAGGCTACTAGATGGCTGTATGGTCAGCTCCTAAAGGGCACTGTCTCTTTCTCTAGCAGCAGATAGTAAATCCCCACAGCAGCAGCTCACCATCCATTTACACACAACCATTAGTCCACTCTCTGATCTGCACCCAGATGACTCTGGCTGTCAGCATTGCAGAACTCAGTACTCTGAATCCTGCTGCTGATATGAAACACTGATGGTGCACCATGGACAGTGATGTGCACTCTCCAGGCTCCCTCAAGGCAAGAGTAAGTGGTGTCCTCTACAGCTTGAGAAAATTCAGCTCTATCCCCTTCTTCTGCTGCAGGGTCTGATGGGGGATGTAGTTCAGGCACCATTACTTTCAGCGGGCAACTGGGCATTGCTCCCAAGGGGACTACATGCCCCATGATCCTCCTTCAGCCTTTCCTGATTGGTCCCTCTGCTGCTTGCCAGGAGGGAGGGGGAGCGAGCGGGCGATCAAACAGAGAACTGCTCTGAAGCTGCACAACAGCTCATGGTGAGAGACTGTATGCACAGATGCTAGCAATGGGGGATCAACACAGCCAGCAAGGCACCTGGCTACATATAGAAAACAAATGTGATTTAGATACATGTCAAAATATAATTTTGTTTCTTAAAACTACAAAGGAATTGAAAGTTCTATGTATCTGGAATCTGGTTGCAGTAACAGCCAGAGCTGAGTTTAACTTGTTCAAGTATTGTTTTTTTTTGGTACTCGCTCCCACTTTCTCATTTCTCGCCTAGGCCAGGAGGAAGTTGCCTCTGCCATAAACTGGATTTGATTTATGGTCACTTTTGCAGCTTTACTTCATAATCATTTAACTTTCTAATACTTTAAAATGATTTAGGACAATCCGAGAAATCAGACTACTGCCATTGGGTGGTGTCAGCTGCACAGACCACCGCCCAGAAAGTGTCAGCAGTGATGTAGTTATTCTAAGCTCTGACTGAATTCTAGTGTATATAGGTAAGGCAGTTGCTGATGCAAAGAAATATATTTACAGCTGAGACGTGCAGGCTTATCAGGAATATTACTGAATATGTGTAAGCTGAAGACATTGGCAGATGCCTCTATTGTTAATATAGGCTTCAACAGGACGTTGCTGAGCAGTTTGTGAGACACTGTTGTTTGAATGACACTACAATGACAAACAGTAAGTGCTCTTATGATTGTCATTGAAGGCTGGATGCATGGTATTCACTGCCTGTTTGCCATCTGAAAAGCAAATTGCAGAACCCTTGAGCCTAATATAAAAATGATTGCAAAATAGTTTTTGCTTTTCAAATACAAGTGTGGTTTAGGCACGTGGATTTACAATATCTCACAAAAGTGAGTACACCCCTCACATTTTTGTAAATATTTTATTATATCTTTTCATGTGACAACACTGAAGAAATAACACTTTGCTACAATGTAAAGCAGTGAGTGTACAGCTTGTATAACAGTGTAAATTAGCTGTACCCTCAAAATAACTCAACGCACAGCCATTAATGTCTAAACCGCTGGCAACAAAAGTGAGTACACCCCTAAGTGAAAATGCCCACGTTGGGCCCAATTAGCTAAATTCCCTCCCCGATGACATGTGACTCGTTAGCGTTACAAGTTCTCAGGTGTGAATGGGGAGCAGGTGTGTTAAATTTGGTGTTATCGCTCTCACTCTCTCATACTGGTCACTGGAAGTTCAGCATGGCACCTCATTGCAAAGAACTCTCTGAGGATCTGAAAAAAAGAATTGTTGCTCTACATAAAGATGGCCTAGGCTATAAAAAGATTGCCAAGACCCTGAAACTCAGCTGCAGCATGGTGGCCAAGACCATATAGTGGTTTAACAGGACAGGTTCCACTCAGAACAGGCCTCGCCATGGTCAGCCAAAGAAGTTGAGTGCACGCGCACAACGTCATATCCAGAGGTTGCCTTTGGGAAATAGACATATGAGTGCTGCCAGCATTGCTGCAGAGGTTGAAGGGGTGGGGGGTCAGCCTGTCAGTGCTCAGACCATACGCCGCACACTGAATCAAATTGGTCTGCATGTCTGTTGTCCAAGAAGGAAGCCTCTTCTAAAGATGATGCACAAGAAAGCCTGCAAACAGTTTGCTGAAGACAAGCAGACTAAGGACATGGATTACTGGAACCATGTCCTGTGGTCTGATGAGATGAAGATAAACTTATTTGGTTCAGATGGTGTCAAGCGTGTGTTGGTGGCAACCAGGTGAGTACTAAGACAAGTGTGTCTTGCCTACAGTCAAGCATGGTGGTAGGAGTATCATGGTCTGGGGCTGCATGAGTGCTGCCGACACTGGGAAGCTACAATTCATTGAGGGAACCATGAATGCCAACATGTACTGTGACATACTGTAGCAGAGTATGATCCCTCCCTTCGGAGACTGGGCCGCAGGCAGTATTCCAACATGATGACAACCACTGCCTTGCTAAAGAAGCTGAAGGTAAAGGTGATGGACTGGCCAAGCATATCTCCACACCTAATCCCTACTGAGCATCTGTCGGGCATCTTCAAATGGAAGGTGGAGGAGCGCAAGGTCTCTAACATCCACCAGCTCCGTGATGTCGTCATGGAGGAGTGGAAGAGGACTCCAGTGGCAACCTGTGAAGCTCTGGTAAACTCCATGCCCAAGAGGGTTAAGGCAGTACTGGAAAATAATGGTGGCCACACAAAATATTGACACTTTGGGCCCAATTTGGACATTTTCACTTAGGAGTGTACTCACTTTTGTTGTCAGTGGTTTAGACATTAATGGCTAATCGCTGGTGTGTTGAGTTATTTTGAGGGGACAGGTAATTTACACTGTTATACAAGCTGCACACTCACTACTTTACATTGTAGCAAAGTGTCATTTCTTCAGTGTTGTCACATGAAAATGTAGCCAATGACCCCATTAGGGGTGCCTGGTTGTTGTGGTTCACCTGATCACACTGCCCTCAATCACATTTTTCCCTCACATTCAGAGACAGAACAGGCTGATACTTTGAGTTTTTTTGTTTTTTATTAGGGGATTTGAACTTGGATTGGGTAGGGATGATTATAGGATGCCCAAGAATTGATCAGTTCTGTACACGGGACCACTATATACGCCTCCGTATATACACTTCTCCATCTTCCTCCAGCACTGACACTTGCTGAATGTTACACTCCTTGTTCCTCACTCCTGCACAACACTTGCTTCCCACGGATGAGACCTGGAAGTATATTTACCAGGCCTCCAAAACGTCTTCTTCGGCCTAGCTAGCACATGGTGAGGCCTGCTGTAGTTGAAGCAGGGCCTCTGGACAGACCATTATAGGCATTCCCACACTGGCTTCTGCATCCTTGCCCGACTATCTCTCATCCCAATCTGCTCCAGAATGCCTCCAACAGTATCCCAGGGTCTGTTGCTCACCGACTCCTGACACTTGTAGTTCCACACTGAAGATCTCTCCCGGGAGTGCTCTCTCCCACTGTCCTTTTCACTCCGCTTCGTGCCTGTCACCAAGATCTCTCTCCTCCTGGCTGCATCTGAGCACTCCAGGCCTGGGGTCACTCCCCCCCCCCAGACTGGGAGCTTCCCCTAGGACGTGACAGGCAACACTACTCCATCTCCAGACTCCCCCCCCCCCCGAACTTCTTCTCCCAGACTGGGCTGACCCTGGATATCCAATGGGATTGGTCAGGGCTCCATAGAACACTCCAGATGGCTACACCTCCCCTCCCACCTCTCTTTCCAGAAAACACCAGAAGCTCCTGGAAAGAAGTGGGAGGTCCTGATGACACCATCTGTAAATCACTGTCAGGAACCATGAATCAGACAGACGGAAGTGCAGTAAAAATCACACTATTTAATAAAACTGGTAAAATAGAACAAACAAAGTCAAAACATAGCCAAGGTTCGCTAGCCAGAGCGCATGGTTGGAGCAAGCCAGCAAACAGGGATCCAGAGATCAGCGAGGTCAAACAAACAGCATGCAGGTCAGGAGCCAGAAGGGAAGTCAGCCGAGCAGAGTCTTTAATCCAGAAACCAGAAGGAATGTCAAACAGGCAAAAGTCTTTCACAGGAAACGACAACAGAGATTATCCAGAGATGTCGACCAGACGAAGGCGTCTGAGATCTGATAAAGGCAGTTTATATAGCTAGGAGAGTTGGCTAACTAGCAGGATATGGACATCAGGTGGGAGAGTGGAAGCTGAGACTGGCAATTAACCCTCAACTGAGCAACTTGCTGTGAGAAGGGAGGGCTGAGCCCTGCCCTGACAATCACCCAGCCCTACCTGAGCCACTCCCAGCCCAGAATCAAAACAATCAGGCCTGACTACATTTGCCTCACCTAGCAAAAACCTATTCTAACACCTACATAGCGTGGAGGACGTTACAAAAACATTAAATAAAATATTTACAAAAATGTGAGGGGTATACTTACTTTTGTGAGATACTGTATATGTATACAAAATTAAAACAGGTTTCCAAATTGTTTCTGATTATTATTTAATCTTCAATCCTAAAGCCAAGATTAATGGATTATCAGTATTATTGGCACATTAGTGCCACTAAACTGGTAGTCAAGAAGTGCCCCTTTACTTCAGTAGCAGGTGGAGAGGTGTCGTCTTTAAATTGGTTGTCAGTGGAGAAGGTCCCCCTTACACGCTGGTAGTCAGCAGAGAGATATCCCATTACACAGGATGTCAGTGGAGAAGTGCCTCCCTTGCACAGGTGGTCAGTGGAGAAGTCCTTGGCAACATGGCCTTTTCGCGGAATATTATAAACAGAGATTATTTGTGCTGCATAGACTAGTGTTTCTCAGTTGCTAAGAATTTTAAGCCGCAGGTACTGCTGATACTCTGCAAAAACCCAAGAACCACAAGTTATCCATGAACATTTAACCTGTTTCATAATATATACTCATTTTGTTTTCTTTTTTTTTTTTTTTACATTGTCCAAATTGATGAGGGCCTGCAGTTATACCTCAAAACATCAAAGCCATTTGTCCCAGCATGTTCTCTATTTATGACTGGAGCACATAAAAACTTAATGTTTGCTAAAATGTAATTCAGTTACTATACAAGCTATTTTGTAATTTAATGTTGTTAAAAATCTTTTCATTTTAATCTAGAGCCAACATAAATGTTTTAAAACTGAGGAAAATGTTAGATTCTTTGTAATGGGGGCAACCTGAAGGCACTCTAAATACTGATGTTGCGCCAATATCAGGGGCTAGATGTTCCTCTGTATTCAGTTGTTTTAAACCTGGGCTTCCATAGTGACTGATAACATAGCCATAACCCTTGGCTGATGATCTGAACTAAAGGAGAGGATCAGTTGTAATTCAACAGATCCTCTTCTTTAGCTCAGATCATCAACCAAAGGTTATGGCTATGTCATCAGTCACTACGGAGGCCCAGGTTTAAGACAACTGAATATAGGGCAGCATCAGTCCTTCTTCTTGAAGTTCAGTCCTCAAGTTCCTTCAGCTGAGATCACATGACCAAGCATCTTGGCATAAGGTCATGTGACCAGCTATCAAGGGATCCAAATACAACTTTTTTGCATTACAGATGTGTGTTAAAGAGATTTTTACCCTGTATTACTAACATAGGTGTGCGCAGCCTGTTGCATTAGGGTGTGCACCACAAAGCTCAAACACACATGCCTTTCTCTGCAGCCTTAGCTGCATGGGTCAGTGAATGAATGGGAAGTGCTCTGTGCTGAGCGGCTTCCTGTTTATTCTCAAATGAAAGCATAGGAAACACAGTTTACTGTGCTTCAGCAATGAAGGAACACAATGAATGAGTGTGTTCACTGTGTTCATTTAGAAAAGGAAGGGTCCGGTAAATGACATATTGACTAGCTCTTTCCCCTGCTCTCCATTCTGAAATATCCCCCACATCAGCTGAAGAGAGAGGAGGGAAGCCAGCAGCACTACAGTGGGGGGCAACACTGTGGGGAAGCCCAGGTAGTAAGGGGAATCAGCACTGCACAGAGTGATTAGGGTGTGTCCAGGCACACCCCCTGTGCACGCCTATGATTACTAATGTTAACTGTATTAAAACAAGGGAAGCAGTTGGGATGGGAGAAGTAATTGTGTTTTAAAGATTAATTCTAAGGATGGTATATTTTTACATAGTTGCATTGGTCCAGCTTGGTATGTATTTACTATACTTGGATAATCCATCTGAAAGCTGGAAATCACTGAAATTGATAACGCTACTTCAGTTACCTCCACTTGCTTCCAGGTCCCATGTTGAGTGTCCAGCCTGATGCATTGTGAACACGGGAGGTCGGCCGCTTGGCTTGGGCACCATTCAAAGAATCTGCAGTCCAAAATGAAAAGAAGGAGGAACCACTCGCCTAAATAAATTCTCTTTGGTTTATTGTAACCTAGCACCACACTAGTATACCACCTGGTGCTTAACAACCCTCACACATTTTACTCCCCTAAGGAGCTTTGTCATACAGTGCTCCCTTGGAAAGGAAAATGTATGAGTTGTTTAGCACCATGTGGTATGTTGTTAGTGCAGTTCTAGATTACAGTATACTGAAGAGGATGTTTTAAGGGAAGTAACTCCCCCTTCTTTTCATTTTGGACTGCAGGAACTGTGGCAGCTGGGAGGTTGGCAGGATATAGATGCAGCCTGTAGTGAAGCACTATTTTATAAGCCATTCAGATAATGCTTTGCATCTTCTGAATAAATACAAAGTGTTCTCTGATTGGACAAAATGGAGAGTGTGATGTCACCACCTCACCTCTCCACCTCTTACAATCAGAGAACACATTGTATTTATTCAGAAGATGCAAAGCATTCTCTGAGTGCCAAGTGGCCAGCCTCCTGTGTTCACAATGCATCAGGCCAGCCGCTCAGCACAGGACCCATAAACTAGTTGAGAACATTGAAGTAGCTTCCAGAGGGATGGGCCAAGTATAGTATATACATAGTTATGATAAAGTGATTGTAAACTTATTTTTTTTAAATAACAAGCATATCATACTGAACTGCTCTGTGCAATGGTTTTGATAGCGGCAGCACCTGAGAGCCGATTGAAAAATCAGCCCGGGTAAAGACACCTATGGATTCATGGACAGGTAAGTGTCCTAATATTAAAAGTCAGCAGCTACCTTATTTGTAGCTGCTGACTTTTATTTTTCTTCTGAAGGAGCCTGGAGCTCCTCTTTAAATCCTTTCTGACAATACAATGATTTGTATCAATTTGTTTTCCTTCCGTGTTAGCTTCCTGTTACTGTTAGTAGGGAGAATGACACAGTATGCGTGAAAGAAAAGGAAACAGATTCTGTTTATACTATGTTGTAATAACTAAAGGAACCACATCAATGCCTTGTGGGAATCCTCCCACTATACTTATGTTTATTTGCATTTTTTATTAAACAGAGATAAATGTCAGATGTAGAACAGTGTGGTTGGGGATGTGCTTTGCTTACAAGTGACAGCAGGGTTCTAAAGTTGGATATTGGTTCTTTATCACCAACAAAGCATGGGAACAAACTGAGGTTCATGTGTCATGGCTGCTATGTACTGACAGATTCCTGAGAATGTAAATTATATAATAATCAGCCAATGTACAAGATACTAAACTGTATAGAGAGATTGATCTAAATGTTACCAATGTTGAGCTTTTGTCCAGTGGATAAAGAATGACCACGTTGGCCAAATAGAAGATCATTTAGCCTTGTGATAATTCCGTTTCGAATAGTCAGATGCCTGTATGTGACCAGCAATTGAGTCCCTGGGAGTTAATCTCCCTCAATCCCCTTGAGTCCCAGAGTTTGTGTTTTGTTATTTGTTTTCCATTTCAGAAAGGTCTTGGTTCTGCACATTATTGGATTGATTTACTAAAACTAGAGAGTGCAAAATCTGGTGCATCTGTGCATGGTGTCCAATCAGCTTCTAACTTCAGCTTGTTGAATGTTTTTTGCCTTTGTGCATTCATGCAAAAAACCTTCAGTATGCAGCTCCCCCCACAGCCCCTCCTGAAACTTATCCAAGCCTGATCGTGATCCAGTGATATGCACAAGAGCAGCTGCTCTCCTGGGTCTCTGCCTCCTCACTGGCTGACAGACAGCAGCGGGAACCATTGGTGGGAGAGTGTGGGATGGGGTCTGGGCTGAGGAGTGTTCTGTGTGTTTTATGGATACACAGAGCGAGGCACAGGAGCGAGCACACACAAGTTTTCCCATAGCATGTGGTTTTCTATGGAGGCACTCAGAGAAAAGGAGAAGCCATAAGCACTGGTGGGGGGACACGAGAAGAGGATTGCAAAGAGCAGGTATTTTTTTTTTTTATTTAACCTTTAGTATCCATTCAAGCTTGACAAAAAAACTGGAAGTTGATTTTACACTTTCCAGTTTTAGTAAATGAACTGCTATATCTTTTAAGATATGAAGCACACCCTAATGTATTATATTAATTTTTTTGGGACAGATAGGGTTTTACTATTATTTGATAGCAAATTTGGATACATATATTTGTATTTCTTTGTTTTTTTTCATTGGGAATAATTAGGAAGAAATAGTTTTTCCTGTCATTTTTCCCAAATGCCACATTTATATTCACAAAAAATGTAATCAACAAAGTCTGCTGAATTAAATTATATTACATTATTGTGAATTTCATGTATCATAGTGGAATGGTCAAGCTTAATGTAACCTATATATAACGTAAATGCTGACCAACTGTAATTGGAGGCAACTTTAGACTTTCAGTAAACAAAAATATTAAAAAGTATAAATTTATTAGGAAACATTCATTAAAAAGCTACCCATGTGGGCAAGCAAGTATTACACAGACAATGCAAAATATCCCATATACAGAACAGGGAACTAAACAATGGAAATAGAAACTCCTCTGATATACACTGTATGCAGAATTATTAGGCAAATGAGTATTTTGACCACATCATCCTCTTTATGCATGTTGTCTTACTCCAAGCTGTATAGGCTCGAAAGCCTACTACCAATTAAGCATATTAGGTGATGTGCATCTCAGTAATGAGAAGGGGTGTGGTTTAATGACATCAACACCCTATATCAGGTGTGCATAATTATTAGGCAACTTCCTTTCCTTTGGCAAAATGGGTCAAAAGAAGGACTTGACAGGCTCCGAAAAGTCAAAAATAGTGAGATATCTTGCAGAGGGATGCAGCACTCTTAAAATTGCCAAGCTTCTGAAGCATGATCATCAAACAATCAAGCGTTTCATTCAAAATAGCCAACAGGGTCGCAAGAAGCGTGTGGAAAAACCAAGGCGCAAAATAACTGCCCGTGAACTGAGAAAAGTCAAGCGTACAGCTGCCAAGATGCCACTTGCCACCAGTTTTGCCATATTTCAGAGCTGCAACATCACTGGAGTGCCCAAAAGCACAAGGTGTGCAATACTCAGAGACATGGCCAAGGTAAGAAAGGCTGAAAAACGACCACCACTGAACAAGACACACATGCTGAAACGTCAAGACTGGGCAAAGAAATATCTCAAGACTGATTTTTCTAAGGTTTTATGGACTGATGAAATGAGAGTGAGTCTTGATGGGCCAGATGGATGGGCCCGTGGCTGGATCGGTAAAGGGCAGAGAGCTCCAGTCCGACTCAGACGCCA
>BLSH010037186.1:299710-311278 GCA_018402905.1 Glandirana rugosa
TGTCCCTCACGTCTTAATAATCCGTTCGCACGCAATGTTGATGGTGAACAGATCAAAACACTGACAGAATCCATGGATGGCAGGCTTTTGAGTGTCCTTGCAAAGAAAGGGGGCTATATTGGTCACTGATTTGTTTTTTTTTTGTTTTTGAATGTCAGAAATGTATATTTGTGAATTTTGAGATGTTATATTGGTTTCACTGCTGAAAATAAATAATTGAAATGGGTATATATTTGTTTTTTGTTAAGTTGCCTAATAATTATGCACAGTAATAGTCACCTGCACACACAGATATCCTCCTAAAATAGCTACAACTAAAAACAAACTAAAAACTACTTCCAAAAATATTCAGCTTTGATATTAATGAGTTTTTGGAATCATTGAGAACATGGTTGTTGTTCAATAATAAAATTATTCCTCAAAAATACAACTTGCCTAATAATTCTGCACTCCCTGTATACTAGGAAGGAGTTGGTGAAGGACTCAGCGAATGAGCACGGGGAACCTTCAGAGAGCCCTTGCTAGTGCCCCCAGTGGAGGCCATGGCTACGGTCACATAAAATCAGCGTTAGGGCAGAACTCTAGGTTAAAAGCGAGACTCCTCCAGGAACACACTTGTTGAATCTTTGTAATCTGTGGCCAAACTTCTGTTGACACATATGCACTACAGACACACTTCTTTTACACTTCACCTCTCTCCAGCTGTGCAGGGTTTCTGAGTTGGTACTGCAGAGCCTGTACTGGTCTCCACCAACCCAGCAGTCTGGTCACCTCACGCCCAGTGACTATAATCCATATGTTATTGTTGGATACCGGAAGCACAGTACTCATAAACCCATGCTTGTTCTCCTCCCGAGGCGTCACTTCATCACTTGTGACTTCCAGGCTAGGTCCCTAGGAACTCCATGCCGCAAGGATGGTTCTAATATGCGAGGAACCAATCACCAGTAAAAGGGCCAAGCACCAAACTACTTCACTACCAGAGTCTCCGTCTCCCATGCCATGTCACCTCCTCTTGGCTGGTTGGCTGCTAAAGCACTTGACACAAGTACGGAAGTCATTAGCAATGGCAATATAGCCTTCCTAGGGCAGCTTTTCTACTCATTAGGCCTCTGTACTCAATCTTCTCTATCTTCTCCCGTCCCCTTGATTAAACCCTGTTCTTTTGATATGCCATGAATGCATCCCCTTTAATGACTTCAGATTATGTAATTGAACCAAGTGACAGCATTGGACCAGTCACTACCTGCTCTGTCATAAGGATGGAAAGATTCCCCAATAAAAAAACCCCAAAAAACAATGGGTATTCTTTATTCCCAGCAGTCAATCTAAGTAGTATAGGTGTGAAGTACTGCCTTCCATCACAGCAGTAATGTTTTTTTTTAGGGAACAATAGACCTCACCAGCAACAATAGAGTCATTAAAGCACATCTAAACCCAAAAACAAAAAATGATAGTATTGCAGCTTATTGGTATAATAATAATAAATGCACATTTTCTTTTTGCAGATAAAAAAATTAGCATTTTTTTTTCTTGGGAGCCTGTAAGGCATTGCACCCACGATTAGTAGATGTCAGGCTCTTGCAGGCTGTCAGTACACTGTCTGCTCATACCTCCGATATGGGCAGGCAGCTACCGAAGTCCTGGAAGCTCAATAGACTATGGAAGCTCCCTTGCAGTTCATTGAGAACTACAAGCCATCAGTCGCAGTGGTTGACAGAACGTGTAGGCATTCATTCGAAGAACTCAGCTTCCAAATTGTGATAGAAGGTCCCCCCAAGGAGGAGGCAGATCGGGGGGGGGGGGGGTGCTCAACATGTTACAACCTAAATAGGAATGTAACATGTAACAGGTTGAGAAAGGTGAACTTATCCTTTAACACACTTTCTGTCCTAGGGTGAAACCTGTACGGAGCAGCAGCTCAGAGGCCGGGAGATTACCGGAAGTTATCAGCTCACAAGATTTCTGGCTGGATGAACAGCTAATTTTTGCAGTTGTCAAACAGATCTAATGAAACACTTTCAATGGTATTTTTAACAGACCAAAAAGAAGCAACTAAGAGAAACTTATTATTAGTTTACATACACTTTATATGATTACTGTACTGAAAGAAAATACCTAGAATTCCTGACCACCTGATTAAAACTCTTGTAGCCTGGCTAAGGTATATGCAGTAGATTGCGTGGGTTTAGTACCTTGACATGCTGACTTGGAACAAGTCTGCAAATCAGGAAAATCAGAGCCTGAGTCAGTGATTGATTCAATATAAGAGAGGTCCCCAGCAATGGCTGCTTTCATTCTTCCTCTGTACAGGCTTTCTTTAAAAACAATGGCTGTTAAAGAGATCCTGTCATATCTCTAAAAGGTTAAATCTAGCAGGTTGCTGAAAAAGAAGACAGCATATACTCACCTTTTCAGGTCTATCCAACAGTCCATGTAACAGTACCCATTTACATTCCCATAGTATATTCTCAAGTTCTGCCGAGAAATTAAAGCGTTTGTTAAGCCCAAAAAAAAAAAAATATAAAGATCCTGTTCCCTTAAAGCATGTTATACAACACAGCGCTTGTGCTATGTCATTTGGCCCCCTGGATCACCTGTAATACCTGGCTGATCTTGCCAGGTTCTGCCCTCCCCTCTCTGCACTGACTCCATAATATCATGGCTGCCAAGCTGTGATATCGGAGTCAGTGCGTGTCTCTGTCATCTGCAGCCTGCGCTGTATGTCTTGTCTGCTCTCTCCCCCCTCCCCTCTCCCCCTCACAGCTCCATGTCTGCACCGCCCCCTCATATCCCAGCTGCTTAAATCATTGATTTTTTAGTATAATCCACACTATTTATTACTGTAATGTCCCCTGTGACTGTCCTTTATGTAAATAACGTTGTATATACTTTGTATACAGAGCGCTCATCAGCACTGATTGAGCGGCCGATTGTCTCTTCTCTCTGCCCGACATATGCAGTGGGCGGGGCCACCTTTCTCCTCCTCCTTTTCTGACTGATTTCAGAGGGGAATCCCCGGCCCTGCCCACTGCATATGTCAGGCAGAGAGAGGAGAGAAGTGACGGCTCAATCATCGCTGATGAGCGCTCTGTATACAAGGTATATATGACATTATTTACATAAAGGACAGTCACAGGGGGACATTACAGTAATAAAGAGAGTGGATTATAGAAACATGTAGTGATGGGTTAATAACCACTTTAATAATGACACAATGGTATTATTATCCAGTTTATGCTGACTGTGTGGGAGGGTCCATCACGGTGAAATTTACTCAAATTCTTTATACAAAGTGGCGCAGGTTGTCCATGGTTGTGTTAGTGGCTATGAAGAACATTTAGAAAGTTGTCCCCAGGGCCGCCTTTAGAAATGATGGGGCCTCAAACAGCCTACCTGACAGCAGTCCCCCACCCATAAATGCAAACCAACCATTCATTAATACAGGAGCATTATACACACAATAACACTTGCACTGGGTGGGAACTAGCCCTTAAAGCTGGAAATGTGATATTCACCACACAATTCCTGGGTTATAAATTGGTAAATAATACAGTAGGCACTTTTTTTTAACCATTGAAGAACAGATCTTCATGAAAGTAGTCATATCGGGTGAATGTGCAGATGAATCTTTCCAGTGAATTTGTCTTATAAATGCGACAAGTTATTCACCCACAGCTTTATAAACATCCCCCTTTGTTCTTGCACAGCTCATAGTGACATATAAATGTAGCCAATGGCCCCCTTAGGGGTGGCTGAGTGTTGTGGTCCATCTGCTCACACTGCCCTCAATCACATCCATACCGTACCCGGAGTCACAGAACAGGCTGATACTTTGTTTTTGTTTGTTTTATCAGGGGATTGAACTTGGATGGGGATTAAAGTGGTTGTCAACTTGTGACAACCACTTTAACCTACAGGTAAGCTTATGATAAGGCTTACCTGTAGGTGCACTGCATATCTCCCAAAAGTTCAGGAGATATGCAGTGTTGAAGCTGTGCCGACGTCATGTCGGCACATGCGCAGTGAAGGAACGGCCTGTGTGCCGTTCCTCCACTGCGACCGTGCCGTGACTGGTGGCTCCCACATGCATGCGCGGGAGTGACGTCACGCGACTCCGGCCAGTCACAGCGCCGGAGTCGCGGCCCCGGAAGGAAGAGGGGTAGAAGATGGACGCTGCCAGCAGAGGGGACATCGCTGGACTCCGCAGGCTTCGTTTGTAGGTAAGTGGCACATAATGGGCTACTATGCGATGCCAATCTGGGTTTACTTCCTCTTTAAGGGTGTTATGGGATGCCCATAGAATAGGTTGCAAACTTGCACAGGACCACTATATACAGCTCCATATATACATCTCCTCTTGTCCTCCAACACATTACTTTCTCCAGTTACACTTCTTCCTCCAGCACATCACTTGCTTCTCTATACTCCGGTTCCTCTCTCCTGCACATCACTTGTTCCAGGCCCAGAAGGAAATTTAGGCCTTCTCCATTCCTCCAGCCTGACTAGCACATGGTGAGGCTTGCATTGCTGTGCGCAGGACCTCAGAACCACCAGGTAGGGACAGTTGATCCCCTAGTGTGTAGGTACACTGATGTACTAGCCGGCCTTGATGGACTACTACTCCCAGCCCATCCTCTTACTCCAGGCCCTGTCAGCCGCTCCAGCTGCGTTGGCCTTCTCCACCCCCACCATGATACCACAGTCCCTTACTGACTTCTGCATTCTTCCCAGATTGTCTCTCACCCCATGCCTCTACAGCTTCCAAGGGTGTGTGTCACTCACCAACCACCCGGTGGACTCCTGACTGAGCCTCTCCAGTAAAACTGTCTGTTGCTCTCCTGCTCCCGCTCCTGCTCAAGGTCACCCCCCCCCAGACTTGGAGCTCCCTCCCGGATGAGGCCTGCCCCCTGGCAATCCAGATTGGGGATTGGTCAGAGCTCCTTAGAACACTCCAGATGGCTACTCCTCCCTCCCAGCTCTCTGCCCAGAAACCTTCCACCAGCTTCTGGAAAGAAATGGGAGTTCCCAGTGACCTCATCTGTGAATCACTCAATCCTACCTGAGCCACTCCCAGCCCAGAAACAAAAACAATCAGGCCTGCACATCAGTCAGCCCTGACTAAATTTTTCTCACCTACCAAAAATCTATTCGCACTAGCTTCCACTTACCAGGGGGCGCTACATAAAGTTTGACAGATAATAAAGAGATACTCTGTATTCCCTTGTCGCAATTAGGCGGAGGTAAGGTTATAAGGCTTTGTTTATGCTTAATATTAACCTTGCAGCCTGAGAGGACTGTACACATGTCACAACAACATTTAGGCTGCTTTCACACTGGCGCGGCGAGTCCGTTAGCTTTACCGCTGTTTCAGCAGCGCTTTTTGTCCGCAAGTGGGGCGTTTTTAACCCCCAAGAAGGGGTTAAAAACACCCATGTTGCGGCCCTTCCAAATCGCCTTTGAGGCACTTTGAAAGCGCTGCCCATTCATTCCAATATACACCACTACTAAACCACCCCAAAAGGTGCTGCTTGCAGGACTTTTTTTTCCGTCCTGCAAGCGCACCGCCCCAGTGTGAAAGCACTCGGGCTTTCACACTGGGGAGCATTGAGAGGCAGTTTTCAGGTATTTTACAGGCGCTATTTTTAGCGCTAAAGCGCCTGAAAACTACCTCAGTATGAAAGGGGTCTTATACCATAACATATATCACCGACCTGCAACTATGGGGTCCCTATGCAGCCTGTATTGAGATTGAGTCACATCTGCCCACGCTTAGTACAGTTTGTATTTGGTTTTATATGAACATTGTAGGGCTTGTTCACACATAGTGCGGTGACTGGCATTTTTCCACACTGGATAAATGCCAGTCTTCCCTAGGGCACATAGAAAGCAATTGTTTTCTACATGTCCCTTTCACACTGGAACACAGCCTAGAGGTGCCGAGAGCTGTGGTAAAATGCAGACAATATACAGTAGTATTTTCCCAATACACTGCAGGACACTGCACAGCACGCCAGGCTGTTGGGGCAGTGACATGCATGAAGTGTCACTTTAAAAAAAGTTAAAAAAGCAAACATTGCTGATGTGCTTAATTGTACACTGCAACTAGAACTGGCAGTTGCCCACATGCTAAAAAGCTCTTTTAGCATGTGGGCAGTGTGATTTGTGAATAAGCCCTAAGACACACAGGTTAAGGCTGCATTCACACAGGGGCGACCCGACTTTGGCGCGACTTTGCTAGGCTATTTCAGCGCGACTTCCAGGGACTTGAGGCGACTTTACAACACCACTTTTGCCAGGCGACTTTGCCTTGACTAATCAGAGAAGGGAGGTAGGGGGTTGCCTAAAAATAAATTCTATTCTTTTCACTACAAAGTCGCTTGTATTTAGATGGGGGATCCGACTTGGAGGCGACTTCTATTCAATTCTATGGGCAGATAGAAGTTGCCTAGATGTAGTACAGGAACCTTTTCTGAAGTCGCTCCAACTTCAGTAGTGTACATTAAGACGGCTCCCATTCATTTCAATGGGATTTCAGATGTCAAGCAACTTGAGACGAGTCAAGTCGGAGCGACAGTTGCCCCTGTGTGAATGGGGCCTTCAGCTTTCATCCCAGGACAGGCAGCACCTGCTGGGCCCTCCTATAGACCTAATGGGCCCAGTATAAGAGGACTGCCTGTTAGATCTGTGTGGTTTGTTTAGTTCCAAATTAATATTCAGACAATATAAACAAATTTTATCAAATTGGGTCCGCCGTGACCACGATATGCTGGTGTCTGTTAACTTCACCTATGCAAGTTTTTAATATATTACATGTGAGTGCAATACCTGTAGGCTTTTGATGTTTTTTATAAACACTTTTTATCGTACGTTATTGCACTATTGGAGTTTTTCTTCTTTGCATATCCTTTGGACTATGATTCTCATTGGATGACTGGAGTACATGGCTGGAATGTCTACAAACCCTGAGGGGTACAATCAGGCCTGGCCTGGCCATAAGGCACACCGGGCACTTGCCTGGTGGGCTGGGGCCGCATGTCTTTGTGGGGCCAAGGCAGCTGAGCTGCTCACCCGGCCAGTCACCATTTCAGTTCGGCCGTCTGGCCGGGGGCAGAGATTACAGGTCACGTTACCTGTGACCATATAGAGGTAGGGGATCTACACGAGACGACGGACAGGAGGAAAAGCGAGTGCGGCTCACCATGCGTGCACCTGAATAGGAGGAGCGGCTGCATACACAGTAGAAGAATCCATCTCTTTATTTTTCTCCTACAGCCTCTGAAAGCCCGTTTCTCCTTCTCTCCCTCCCATGGGCATTCAGAGGCTGTAGGAGATAAATAAAGAGATGGATTCTTCTACTGTGTATGCAGTCGCTCCTCCTATCCAGCTTCTTTCTACTGCCCCATAGTGTTCTCAACCCCCAGGGATCTCAGCCCCCCCCATGCTCTCAGGCTCCCACCATGCTCTCAGGTGCCCCCCGTGCTCTCCGGGTCTCCCCAGTGCTCACCAACTCCCCCCGTGCTCTCCAGACCCTCCCAGTGCTCTCCACCCCCCTTGTACTCTTCAGCCCCCCTGTGTTCTCTGCCCCTGCTTGTGCTCTCCAGCCCCTCGTGGTCCCCACCCCCTCAGCGCTCTCCAGCCCCCACAGTGCTCTCCATGCCTCCCGGTAAATATGTCATGGGCTGCTCAGTCAAATGCCTGGGCCTATTTTTTGTCCCAGTCCGGGCCTGGGCACAATACACTTTTTGCCAAACATGAAAATGCGAGGCAATAACTGTCGGTGAGTGTCCATCTTATAGGGAAGCAGTGACATGTCTTTCACTTAGTGTGATGTGAAATCATTCAATCAACCCTTTTTGTCTATCACAGACTGTTTTTTTATCCATCCATGGATATGATCACTGTGGACTTCCTTTGAATTGATGCACTTTGTTCACTGGGTGCTATTTTATTTAACACGCTATTACATTTAACACACTTTTTTAACACTTTATTTCTCTTAGCGCCACTATATACCCTTATTATTTATTTATGGTAAATGTGTTTTATGTACTTTTTTTGCTTAACCACTTCAGCCCCGGAAGGATTTACCCACTTCCTGACCAGGCCATTTTGTGCGATACGGCACTGCGTCGTTTTAACTGACAATTGCGCAGTCATGCGACACTGTACCCAAACAAAACGTATGTTCTTTTTTTCCCCACAAATGGAGCTCTTTCTATTTTTTGTGCTATAAACAAAAAAAGAGCGACAATTTTGAAAAAAAACAAAACAATATTTTTTACTTTTTGCTATAATAAATATCCAAAAAAAAAAACTTTAAAAAAAACTAATTTCTTCATCAGTTTAGGCCAATATGCATTCTTCTACATAATTTTGGTAGAAAAAAAAATTGCAATAAGCGTATATTGATTGGTTTGCGCAAAAGTTATAGGGTCTGCAAAACATAGATTTATGGCATTTTTATCATTTTTTTTTGTACTAGTAATGGCGGCGATCTGCGATTTTTAGTGGGACTGCGATATTGCAACAGACCTTTGACACTTTTTTGGGACCATAAAAAATAAAAATAGCCACTGATTTCTGTATAAATGTCATTGGCAGTGAAGGGGTTAACACTAGGGGCAATCAAGGGGTTAAATGTTCCCTAGGGAGGGATTTCCAACTGTGGGGGGAGTGGACTGACAGTGAGTAGAGATAGATCGCTGTTCTGGATTACTTTGAACAGCAGATCTCTCTCTACTTCCCTGACAGAATGGAGATCTGTCTGTTTACATTGACAGATCCCCGTTCTGTCTCTATGAGGAGCGATCGCGGATAGCCGGCGGACATCACGGCCACCGGCCTCGCGCATCGGCTCCTGCATCGCACTGCAGGCGCCCCCTATAAAACTCTTAAAGAGGCCGACGTACAATGACAGTGATTTGAATTGTTTTTATATTGCTGGGTTTAGTAGCACTTTAATTCTTTATATATACATGTCCTCTGGTGCAGTGATAAGATCTTTTGTTGAGTGGGAGCATTGAGATCTTTTTGAAAGAATTTTACAGAATGCTCCGAATAACGAAATTTGGGCTGAAATTTGAATCAAATTTTACATCGAACTCCAGTCAAATTCTAACTGTATACATATAGTGTTGAAATCAAAGATGGCTATGTGTCATTAGATTACCATTTCGAAAATAATGCTGTTTTTGTTAAGCCAAAGGTGATTTAAAGAGTCATTGTAATTATTTGGTGAAGATTTTTCTTTTGTTTGTTTACTTTGCCACATTTGAATCGAAAAAAAAAAAAATCTAAAGTTTTCAATTTAACTGATTCATAATTTATAGTTTCGAACCTTTGGAATCGGAAAAAAAAAAAAGTTGATACATTTGAATGAAACGAAACGACATTCCGAATACGAATCCCGAATACAAATTGAACGAATCATCCAAATTTAATGAAACTAAATAACTTGATTAACGAATCAAAAAAACTATTTTTTGCCATGCAAATTTCTACTGCTCGTAGCCCCCATCAATGTCTCTATCTTTCCCTATAATATCGCATGCCAAATCGGTGGCAATTGCAGGCAATGGCACCGTCCTAACCGATGCAACTGCTTTAAAAAGTAGTTCTTGTGCGATTTCAGGTGCGATTTCCATAGGAATCTGTGCAGAAACGCACATAGAAATAGGGACTGAGGGGCGCATGCGCGGCGCGATGCTAGGCGGCAGCTCACTGTAACAGCTCCGCGGCTGCCTTCTGGAATTAAGGCGATACCAGGGCCTTAGACTCCACAAAAGCCTACAAAAAGAAGCATCACCCCTGGCAGACAACCTGGTGCATGCCTGGAAACAAAAAGGGACCGAGGAAGCGCCGCTCACAGAGCCATCTCACCACATATCTGCTCCGGTCCCAGGAGAAGAATAGCAGAATGTCTCAAAATGGCGCCGGCTCCATGCTGCCACAGAGAAGCCCCTCTTCTGCAAAAGGACTCTCCACCTCCATGCCTAGCTGTGAGTATGACTCTACACCTAAACACAATGCAGGCATCACTAAAGCAGACTTAGAGGACAGTTTGGCTGCTATTTATGAAAAACTTGCAGATAAAATACACAGAGAGGTTAGCAACTCCACCAATGCCCTGACACAGGAGATCTCTGCTCTTGGTAACCGTACAGACATCCTTGAAACAAAACATGACGAATTGACTTTAGCGCATAATGACTTAAGAAAAGATTTTGAAACTTTAGCGGAAAATTTTGCGTATGTTCAAACGCAAGTCGAGGACCTCGATAACAGAAACCGAAGGAACAATTTGCGCATTCGTGGCGTACCAGAAACGACAACAGATTTACCCGCCGCCATGCTTAAGCTGTTTCATTCCCTTATACCTAACAAAACAGACGAGGCCTTTCTCTGTGACAGAATGCACAGAGCACTGAGGCCAAAACCTCCGACGGATAAACCCCCTAGAGACATAATTCTGTGTCTAAAAGACTTTCTGATAAAAGAGGATATTTTAAGAGCCTCTAGGAACACCACAAATATCAATTTAGAGGGGACTAAAATCCAGATATTCCCAGATATATCTCCAGCAACACTTGAGAGAAGACGCAATATGAGGGAAGTCACAAGTATCCTTCAAAACGCCAGAATCCGCTATAGATGGGGATTTCCCTTCAAACTGACAGTCCCCCACAACGGTACAGTATACACTGTATACAACTTAACAGAGGGTAAAGATCTCCTTATTAAACTAGGTCTATTAGACCCTGAACCAGCTCTACGCCTACCCGCAACTCCAAGACCATCTCCGATCTGGTCCACCCCAGCCTCAAGACGTGACCAAAGAAGAATTCGTCAATCACCCAGGATGTCAGCAGATTAAATCATTTTATAACTCTCCATTAACAATACCACTCATAACTTTCTTTTTTCCGCTATACCTACTTTGTCCTGCGGATGTCACTGTTACACAGAACATTAACAGATGTAACACAGTTTATTGCATCTGCAGTCTTCTCCTCATGACTTCAGTTCACGAGTTTCCTGTTTATTTTTCATGATATGCTCCCTCTACGCCCCCTGGTGGTGAATAAGCAGAGCCCCACAAAACATCTTGTTATCCAGATAAGAATTCCTCTCTCTTACACTTTTCAACAAGATCACTCATCTTCACAGTTCTAACAGCAACTGCTATCAAGCCTTCAAGTCATACTTGTCTCTGTTGCCCAGATGCCATACAAATGTATTTACACTGTCGTATTAATATAATTCCTTTTATTTCTATTTATTTATTATTTTCTATTTTTTTTTTTTTTTTCCCGTAAAAAAAAAAGAAAAAAGAAGGTCTCCTATTTGCTTTATCTCAATTAGTGCATCCTTTTTTTCTGCTCACACCTGTATCAACGCTGCAAAGCACCCATCCTTTCTACAGATGACTACAAAGAAAGCACAGAGAATAATAATATGAAGAAGAATGGCCACGATGGACCTCCAGATTTTATGCATCAAAGACTCATAACATAAAAGGTACTAATCCATAGAGTCTCTTCATATAACAACGGCTCAATAACCACA
>BLSH010037186.1:334976-346915 GCA_018402905.1 Glandirana rugosa
GTCTATTCCGAGGTTCCCTCAAATTAATGGTGGAACTAGTCCGTGTTTTTGACACATTAATTATACACAAACCGAAATTTCCGTACTCCACCGTTGGGATCTAGGGCGATCTCAACGGTGGAGTAGGGAAATTTGGGCTTGTGTATGTCAGGACGAGTGGTAATAACCGTGGGTACTTCAAATACTTGTATAACACCTTATAGATGACTTCCTTTACATAGTTTAATTGGTTGTATAATGATGTCTATCGAACACAAACTGTTTTTTGACATTTACTATTTATTGTAAATTTTTCTATTTGTAATACTCCTTTTGTCTATCTTTTTAAATGTTATTTATCATTTACAGTTTTTTGTCAAACACAAGCTATCTGTAGTAATATGTTGGTTAATTTGATACATTTCCTTCAGTAGATATTCCACAATATGTTCATAAACTTCATGGGTGCCAATAATGGTGAGCAGGACTGTATGTGTTCGGGTTTAAAGGGATGAGGTGGCAACTCTAGCGGGATCTAGGGTTGCCACCTCATGCCTTTAAAGCCAAACACATATTAATTACACAGTTTTTGTGCCTGATCAAGGTGGTAATTAAACTCCCTTGGAGCCTTATCTGCATTAAATCAACCTCAGAACCTGTGTAATTTTATATGTGTTCGGTTTAAAGGGATGAGGTGGTAACCCTAGAGGGATCCTGTGACCACTGTACTGCATTAACAGTGTAAACTAAATCCCCGGTCACCTCCACAGAGTAGTACAGTGTCACCAAGGTGACACTGAATTACTCTGATGAAAATATGTAAAATAAATAGTAAAAAAAGTTTAAAAAATTCAATAAAAAATGTTTAATTTTTTTTTTTTTTACATACTGCCCCTTAGCCCAGGTTCACATTGGAGCAATTTGTCATGTGATTTGAGAGATCAAATCGCATGACAAGCCACAGCCTATTGGCGACAATGGCATCGTTCCAATCGGTGCGACACAGATTTTTCAGTGCCACACCAATTTGCAAACATAGTTTCTGCACTACTTTTGCCGATTTCATTTCCGACTTCAATAGACATCTGTGCATGAACCCACACATCTGTCTATCAAGTAGCACCTGAAATTGCGCTGACCTTGCTACTTTGAAATCGCACTAGTTCAGGTGAAGTTGCAGCGATTTCAAAGTAGCATCAATGTGAACCAGGGCTTATGGTCCTTTCACACTAGTGGAGTCCGTTTTGATGGACTCCGCTGCTCAGCGGGTATTGATCCGTTGATCCCCGCTGAACTGGCAGATGACAGGTCCTTCTATGCTTACTGTGCAGAGACGGACCTGTCGAGCCCCACTCTCCTCTATGGGGATTGGACGAAAACAGGTCCATCTGTCCGTTTTCATCCAATTCGCTAGAAAAGATGGATAATAGGGTTTCCATCCATCTGGATTTAGCGGAAAAATTATAGGGACACTTTTTTTTTGTCTGTAGGCAGGGTTTTATAATTAGGGGGCAGGACATTCGTTTGTAGGTGCATCATAGCTGGTGGAGAAAAATGTGGTGCGTGGTTTAAAGTAAATAGTGGGTGTGGCTTAAAGGGCGTGTCTCAAAGGGGGTGTGGTTCAAGTCTGAGATGAATGAGGAATGGCGGAAGAAATATGGAGGGAAGGAGAGAGAAGGAAGGAAAGAAAGAGGGATAGAGGGACAGCAGGCCCAGATCTTGCACCACAATAGCAATATGTGTATTCCAGAAAGTTTAACAATCAGCAGATAAAGATACTCCAAACACCTGGTGTTAGCGCTTCAATCATCCCGACACCATGGTTGGTATGGTGTCAGGATGATTGAAGCGCATTATTTCTAATATTACATTGTAATATAAAATTAAATAATTAAACTCACAATAAAGCAGAATCAGTGGGAGCCCCGAGCGTGTCACTTGCCTCCAGATGATCAGGTGTCCCCAGCGGGGGTCCCTCCTTACGTCAGGTGTTCCAGCGGAGTCCCAGTCCTTGCATCAGATGCCCCCAGTTACCCCTCTTGACCCGGGTGCAGGCCACCCCCCGGGTAGCGATGCCATTGGCTGATTTATTTGGCCTCCGTGCCATTTACAGAAGACCAGCACTGCAGGCTGAAGGGAAGAACCAAGAGGCGGAGCCTGGGTGGCAATGAAAGTGGCTGCCAAAAGAAATTCTATTGGCAGCTGCTTTCAATGCCACCTGGGCTCCGCCTCTTGGTTCTTCCTCACGAGCTGGTCTTCTGTAAGATGGCAACGGAGACAGAACCAGTGTCTGCAACTGACTTCTAGAGGCGGTGGCAAGGAATCGGGAAAACGCGGATTTCTCAGGACATTTCCCGGGAATTGGTTAAACTGGGACAAAGCTCTAAATCTTGGGAATGTCCTGGGAAATCCATGACTGTTGGCAAGTATGCTATAGCTATATAATCACCAGAGAATCCAGCAGGCTGGTTGCCCCTAAGTTGATCAACTTGGTAAATAAAGCCAGCTCATTAATGGTTCGAATCAACAGGAACCGGCTGAGATTCAAACTGTGTATGGGCCGGCATTATACTAAGCATTAGCTAAACTTGGAAAACATCCAGTGAGCTGCAAAACTCAGTACATGTCAGTACTGGTGAGCTTCAGTGCAATGGCTTGCAAAATAAGTGGGATTTCTTTCCAGGTTCATGTGCCTTTTTGCTTTTGAAGTACTCCCAGAATGTTTTCCAAGAGTGGACATGGTGCCATTTTAACAATACAGATATATACCATTCTGCATCAGCACCAGTGAGAACATAGCTCAAAGCTGAACTCCAGCCTCACCTATCTTGCACAGGTGTACAGGCTCCTCTCCTGTACTGAAATTGCTTCTGTTTTAAAACGGTACTGGTTCCTATTGGTCCCTGTGTGTGCCTTCCTGTTATGGTAGGACCACTACCCATTTCTTTTAGGCTGGGTTCACACTTATGTGAATTGGATGTGGGTTTCGCCGCATCCAATTCGCATGACAGGAGATTGTGTCCGGCTCTCTATGGAGCCGGTTCACAGGTCTCTGGGGTGGCCAAGGAGCGCACCGCAGAAGGGTCCTGTGCATCTTTGGCTCCGTTTAAAGTCTGAATTCAGGCAAAAATTTGGGCCTGAAATGGTGAACGAGCCAAGGTCGCAGATAGTGTGAACCCTTAGCCTGAAGCCTTACAGGTGTTGCAGGGGCAGGTAGGGGAAATGTCTTCTCATTGGGTCACAGATAGAAATAAAAACCTGACAAATTTTAAATCCTCTTAAAGCTGTATTAATGACTTCAATACTGGGCACTTTCACCCCCTTCCTGCCCAGGTCAATTTTCAGCTTTCAGAGCTGTCACATTTTGAATGACAATTGCGCAGTCATGCAACACTGTAACCAAACCTTTTATCCTTTTGTTCACACAATTAGAGCTTTCTTTTTGTGGTATTTAATCATCACTGGGTTTTTATTCTTTGCTAAATAAACAAGAAAAGACCAAAACTTTTTGAAGTTTTTTTAATTTCTGTAAAAAAAAAATGCAAATAGATATTTGTTCTTCATAAAGTTAGGTCAAAATGTATACTGCTACATTTCTTTGGTGAAAATAACCCAAATCTGTGTATATTATTTAGTCTGTAGGAAAGTTTTATATAGTCCACAAACTATGGTATATATCTGAAAATTGATAAATCCTGTCACATGCCTGACGAAGGGGTCTCTGAAACGCTGCGCTTGTTCTTATGTGATCTCTCTGCAATAAAAGCTTTGGACTGCATTTGAAGATCCATTGTGTGCTGGCGAATATGTGCATTGATCTGTGATCTATCCAGTGTCCAGCTGGTAGGTCGCTACTGCTACAGATGAGCCTTGTAATCCAGGAATGTGTGTGATGGGAATATAGACAGTTCTGATGCACTGACATCCTATCTCATTTCTTGAGGCCCAAAAATGCCAGGACAGTACAAATATCCCCCCCCCCCAATTTACCCCTTTTTGGAAAGCAGACAGTCCAAGGTATTTAGTAAGAGGAATGACGAGTTTTCTGAAGTTGTAATTTTTTGGAAAATTAAGAAATTAAAAAATAAATCTTTTTTTTTTTTTTCTTACTGTCACTATTGCAGTACAGCTTTATTCTATAATGGGTGTGGCAGTTGTCAGGAACACTGACAGTTGATTGATATTTTTTTTCCATTTTTTTTTTCTCTTTCATGTTTTTCTTTTCTTTTTCTTTTTTCTCAAGTCGTCTTCCAGGACAGCCTCTGAGACCTTGGGCTCCTCCCCTCCGGACAGGAAACACATCCCCAATTTTAAATAAAAGGCAGTCCTCCAGGCCACATACCTCAGTCTTGGTAATACTGAGGTATGTGGCCTGGAGGACTGCCTTTTATTTAAAATTGGGGATGTGTTTCCTGTCCGGAGGGGAGGAGCCCAAGGTCTCAGAGGCTGTCCTGGAAGATTTCCCAGAAAATGAGTTACCGGTAAGTCTAACTCAAGTTTTTTTTTTAACACTGTGACCAGAGCAATATAAAGTTACCATAATAATACTCGGAGGATGTGATCAGTATTTTTGAAACATTTTTTTACACACCATGATTGCTTATAGCAATGAATTTCATTGCTATAAGCAAGCATTTCAGTTTGTTTTGTTGTGCTACAGCTAACCATATGGTACAGATGGGCTGTGATTGGCCCAGTCTGTACCATATAATCACTGTGATCAATCACAGCTAGCAACACAATTGTACACAATGGATGGCATGAAGGGAAGCCACCCATTGTTTACAATTGTCATGTGATCTGCTGTGATTGGTCAGTGTTTAAACAAACTCACAGTTGCACCGCTCAAGGCTGAAGAAGGTTCAATTTACCTCTGCTCCCAACTCTAATGGCCACAGGTGCAGCTTGGCATCATTAGTAGAAGTGCAGAAACATGCTGGACAGCCGCACTCTGTAAAAGCACTCCCTTATTGAAAATCACTTTTAAAATCCAAAAAACAGTCAGCATACATCAAGGAAACCCAAAGGTTTAATACAGCAGGCTAACGTGTTTCACACCATACTGTGGGGGTGCCTAATCATAGCCTGATCAGTAGTCATTGTTTAAATCAGGGGCGGCCCGTCCACTAAGGGCGCATGGGCGCAGCCCCCCTGTCCATGCATCCAGCACCTTGCAGGATGCCGGATGCATGAATTCCAATGGGGGGTGTTTTTATGAAGCACCTGATTAGAGCCAGAGGCTCTAATAGCCTCCAATATAGGGTGGGGCGCAGAGAATGCGAACCAAGCCCACCCAGGTGTGTTGCAATAGTGAATGAGCATTCGCTATTGTAACACTGATCCTCCTCCCGGCCAATTAGGAAGAGGGTCTGGGATCCGTCACCCAATTGGCTGAAAGAGCAGGCGATCGCGTTGGACGCCTAGGAGGAGACGCATGGCTGCCGTGATGGAGGACAGGATACAGGAGCTGATGCCTGCTGCCTAGATGGGGTAAGTGTCAGACCAACCGGCAGACAGCGAGCAGGTGGGGGGGTTGTTTGCAGCCCCCCCCCGAAAAGAAAACCACCAGCCGTCACTGATTTACATAGTACCAGCAGCGGCCCGGTAAACTGATTAGCGCAGCACGATCATGGATGAAGTCATATGACGTCCACCCAGATCGACGAAAGTCACGCCCAGCCATCATTTTGCTATAAGCTAAGTGGGGACTGGTTAAGCCCAAAATCAAAATCAAACATTGATTATATTGCAGCTAACTAATTATTAGATGTTGTGGCTGCATTAGTTTCCTTTTTAGGCTAGCTGTCGTTTATTTTCACCTGGTGATCCTGCCAGTAAGTCTGTTGTATTTTAAAAGAATAAGCTCTTTTGCAGATGTAGCAGTTAGAGGGTTGAGTCGAACCATTTACCACTGACAGGAGTGCTTACAATGATCAGATTTTATTTATGTAAACCTCCAAAAGGAAACAAATGTTGCTTATAAAATCTGAGCTGGCATCTGGCTTTAATTTGTAAGTGTATCTAAGTCCATCTAACACTCAACTCCCCCCTCCTGTACTACGGTGCCCCCTGTGCGCCTTCATCCATAGTGGAGGCACTCCAATACAGGAGGTGTGCTACTGCGCAAATGACCAGGTGAAAACACAGGGGGAAAAAAAATAAAACGAATGCAGTCACCACATCTAATGACTGGTAAGCTATAAGATATTACATTTTTACTTTTGGTTTTAATACTGCTTTGAACTTTCTTAAACTGAAAAAAGTTAGTTGACTGGAGTTAAGCTTTATCTGTTTCCTGATTATTTTGCCGATCAAAAGGCTTTATATTAACACTTGTACCTTTAACCTGCCCTAGATAAACTGTATTGTATAGTAAAGTGCTTAGTAAGGCAATTAATTATTGATTTTTTTTTTTTAATTGTTCTAAGCAGTTTTTACCGTTCACTGCATTCATTTTTGAGAAATGAAATGTGATTATGAAATGTGATTGTGTAAGAATGTTAAATATCTGTCCAGTGACTCTGGAAAGATTGTCAGCTCTGTTTCTTGGATTGTTACTTGTGGAGAAAATGCAGCCAATCACAGGGAGCAGCTAGGAGGAGGGAACACCCGAGGGGGCAGCTGTGAGTTGTAACTGTGGAATGAGTGGGGACAGCAATTGGTATAATTGCTATCCTTACGGATAGAGGCCCACTTCCACAAGGTCGCATATGTGCATACTGACAGGGGGGAAGGGGTTAACATAGAAACTATTGCCTCCCCTAAAATCATTGTGCTGCAGCAATTTTTCTGTTCTTACAATTTTCCCTTTCCCCATGCAAAGTCCCAAAAACACTTGTTGATCCTGCCAGGTAAGACCACCAAATACAGCTTCCTGAGATGGTCTGGCAACATACTGCACTGCTCCTGAATTCAAAGCAGTTGCCACTCTCAGGTGGGCTGTCTACCTATACTACAGTGGGATAAAAAAAATGTTACAGTGGGTGTGGCTTTCAAAAATTTTGGTTCAATGTAATTTTATTAGATTTTCAGAGAATACAGGAGGACATACAAATACAAACCTAGTTGAAGAAACATCACGAGATGGATCAGTAGTTACTGTAGGAGTCAGCAGTAGATTAAAAATGGATAAAAAAAAGTTTAGTAAGGTCCATTGGGCTGGCATAATATGGGAGACTTGCATCTGCACATAGAGCTTCTTATAGGTTAGGGTGACCAGACATCCCCGGTTTCCGGGGACAGTCCCCAGACTGAGGACACTGTCCCCGGACCAAGTTTGTCCCCGGATTGGATTTGAATTTTGCTGCTCTATCCCTCCATACCTCCCTTTTCAGCCTGACCGCATCGGCGCCCACTGTTACAGGGATCGGAGCCTTGCTTGCAGTGCACGCTCCTGTTTTGTGGCAAGGAGCAGGCCGGCTGTAACTTTAATGGAGGACAGATGAAACCTGGTCCTCCTGACTTGACGCACGCTACCTTTCAGCGTGATGATGCTCAGTAGCAGCGGAAAAGTAGTAAGTGAGAGGGAAGAAGTTGCCTGTCAAGTGTGTGTCAACCAACAACCTGTCCTGATTCCGGAGGTTAGTATGGATTGAATAATTTTTTTCTGAAATGGCAGTGATATATTAAAATACAAAATATGCATTGAAAAGTCCTTTCTCGATATTCTCTTCTTAACGGTTGGTAGTCATATCCCAAAAAATTCTAAGAGGTATCTTTTTTTTTTTTACATTTTTTTTTTTTTATCTCATGGACGAAATGTGAGAAATAACGTATGTATAATACAATCCTTGCATAAACACATACCACATACACTGCATATATCATTTGAGGAAAATGTGCTTATAAAATAGTTTACCATTTGGCAATAAAAAAGAAAACATGTCCCCGGATTTAATTTTAAAAATCTGGTCACCTTTATTATAGGTGAACTTAGAAAACTAAGCCTAGGTTCACACTGCTGCAGGAATGAAATTATTTCATACCCGACTTTGGGGGCGATTTCAGAGACATCTGTACGGGTTAATGCACAGATGTCTATTAAAATGATACCCAAAGTCACCAAAAGTAGTACAGAAACTACTTTTGGGAATCGGTGCGGCGCCGCACCAATTCGGACGGTGCCATTGCCGGCAATTTCCACAGATTCGGCATACGATTTGACATGTCAAATTGCATGCCAAATCGCATCAATGTGAACCTGGGCTAAAAACTAGGATTGTTTATGGAGATTGTTAGTTGGTTATGTACAGGTAGACCATGGAGGGAGGGTTCATCCCACAGCATAGGGGAAAATAACTGACCCTTTAGTATACAAAAGCGAACATAATGTAAATGGGTAAACTTTTTTTTTTTTCTAGTTTCTATGATAAAATTTTGCAAATCATTTTTGTTCATAAATTTGGGCCAAAATTTATACTGCTACATATCTTTGGTATAAATAACCCAAATAAGGCCTCATACACACAGACGTTTTTTACCGCCGGGTTTTTAAGCGTTTTTTTTCAGCTCTCCATCTTATTCCAGGAGTTGTAGATGGCGATAGTGAGCTGAAAGCAGTACCCACAGCCAGCACATTCTGAAGCTGCAGCCTTAGAGCGTTTTTGACGCTGAGCCGGCAGCACGCTCACTAATGCGCATTAACGCTGTAGCGACGTTAACAGGCGTTTTCAGGTTAAAAAATAGCAGAGGAATGTTTTTTTAAAGCAAACGCCTATTGACGCTAACGTGTATTAACGCCAATGCAAAACGCAGACGAAAGCACGTTTTTGACGCCCCAAAATACATTCCGCTACTCGTACCGAAATGGCAATACCACATGTGGGAGACTGGCCACATAGAGAGGTCCAACATGCAGGGAGCACCGTCAGGCATTCTAGGAACATAAATTACACGTAAAATTTCCTAATGACCTATTACATTTTTGAAGGCCCTGGAGCACCAGGACAATGGAATTACACCCAAAATGACCCCATTTTAGAAAGCAAACACCCCAACATATATTCTATGAGGCATTATGAGTCTTTTGAATGGTTCATTTTTTTCCACATTTCTTTGGAAACCGTGGAAAGAAAATGAAAACTCCCCCCCCCTTTTTTTTTTTTTTTTTTTTACACAAAGTGGTCAATTTATAAAATATTTCTAACACATAGCATGTACATAGCAAAAATTACACCCCAAAATATATTCTACTACTCCTCCTGAGCATGGCAACATGTGTGAGATTTTTACATAGCCTGGCCACATACAGTGGCCCAACATTGAAGGTGTTCTAGGAGCATAAATTACACCTCTAATTTCATTCCTACCTTTCACACTTTTGAAGGTCCTGGACCAGGACAGTGGAATTACTCACAAAATTACACCATTTTGGAAAGCAAACACGCCATTTTATATTCATGGCCTAGTGATAGGTACTTGGGTACCCTGATGGGCTGGTGACAGGTACTTGGGTATTCTGATGGGCTGGTGACAGGTACTCGGGTACATTGATGGGCTGGTGACTGGTACTCGGGTACACTGATGGGCTGGTGACCGATACTCCTGATGGGCAGTGACAGGTACTCCTGATGGGCAGTGACAGGTACTCCTGATGGGCAGTGACAGGTACTCAGGGCTGGTGTCAGGTACTCTGATCGGCAGTGACGGGTACTCTGGGCTGGTGACAGGTTACATAGTTACATAGTTAGTCAGGTTGAAAAAAGACACAAGTCCATCCAGTTCAACCAAAAAAAACAAAAAAAAACCAAAAAACATTTACACACACACACACACACACACACAACCAAATAATCCCATATACAATCCTTCACCCACAGTTGATCCAGAGGAAGGCAAAAAAAAACAGCAAAGCATGATCAAATTTGCTATAACGGGGGAAAAAATTCCTTCCCGATTCCCCGAGAGGCAATCGGATTCACCCTGGATCAACCTTATCTAAAAATGTTAGTACCCAGTTATATTATTTACATTAACCGGTTCCCCACCGCGCGCCGTCTTTTTACGGCGGCAGTGGGGGAGCCCTGCACGAATCGCCGTAAATAAACGGCGATTTGCTTTTGGCCACCAGGGGGCGCGCGCACCCGCCGCACTCCTGAGGAGTGTGCCCGCGGCTCGGGCGGACCCGATGTCCGCCGGCGAGCCGCGATGAGCGGCTACAGGGAAAAGAACGGGGAACCGCCGATGTAAACACGGCAGTTCCCCGCCTTGTCAGTGGGGCATGAGAGATCTACTGATCCCTGTCACTGGGATCAGTTAGATCTCTCATGCCCATGTTAGCCCAACCCCCCCACAGTAAGAACACACCCAGGGAACATAGTTAACCCCTAGCTCTCCCCCCCAGGTTAACCCCTTCCCTGCCAATGACATTTATACGGTAATCAGTGGACATTTAAATTTCTGATCGCTGAATAAATGTCACTGGTCCCAAAAAAAGTGTCAAAAATGTCCGACATGTCCGCCCCAATATCGCAGTACCGCTAAAAATCGCAGATCGCCGCCATTACTAGTAAAAAATTTAAAAAAATAAAAACCCCAGAAATGAATTCTCATCATCCGTAAACGCGGCCACTTTTGCGCAAACCAATCAATAAACGCCGATTGCAATTTTTTTTATCGCAAATATGAGGAAGAATATAAATCGGCCAAAAACGGTGAAAAAAAATTTTTTTTTATATTTTTTTTTTTTTGGATTTGAATTTTAGCAAAAAGTAATTTGGGTTTTTTTGCAAAATGGTCGCTCTTCTTTTGTTTATAGCGGCGATAAGAAATGACGCAGAGGCGATCAAATACCACCAAAAGAAAGCTCTATTTGTGGGACTCTATTTGTGGGAAAAAAAGGACGCAAATTTTGTTTGGGTACAATGTTGCACGACCGCGCAATTGTCAGTTAAAGCGACGCAGTGCCGAATCGCAAAAAGTGCTCTGGTCCTAAAGCTACAAAACCTTCCGGGGCTGAAGTGGTTAAGGAAAGAATCCAGGCCATTTTTAAGCAATCAACCGTGCTGGCCAAAACCACCTCTGGAGGGAGTCTATTCCACATTTTCACAGCTCTAACTGTGAAGAAACCTTTCCGTATTTGTAGATGAAATCTTTTTTCTTCTAGACGTAAAGAGTGCCCCCTTGTCCTTTGTGATGACCTTAAAGTAAATAACTCAACACAAAGTTCACTATATGGACCACTTATATACTTGTACATGTTGATCATATCCCCTCTTAACCTCCTCTTCTCAAAAGAGAATAAATTCAGATCCTCTAATCTTTCCTCATAGCTGAGCTCCTCCATGCCTCTTATTAGTTTGGTTGCCCTTCTCTGCACTTTCTCCAGTTCCCCGATATCCTTTTTGAGAACTGGTGCCCAAAACTGAACTGCATATTCCAGATGAGGTCTTACTAATGATTTGTACAGGGGCAAAATAATGTCTCTATCTCTGGAGTCCATACCTCTCTTAATACAAGAAAGGATTTTGCTTGCTTTGGAAACCGCAGCTTGGCATTGCATGCCATTATTAAGCTTATGATCTACCAAAACCCCCAGATCCTTCTCCACTATGGATTCCCCCAGTTGTACTCCCCCTAGTATGTACGGTGCATGCATATTCTTAGCCCCCAAGTGCATAACTTTACATTTATCAACATTAAACCTCATTTGCCACATAGTCGCCCAATTAGACAGTGCATTGAGGTCGGTTTGTAAGTTGGAGACATCCTGCAAGGAAGTTATTCCACTGCATAGCTTGGTGTCATCTGCAAACACTGAAATTGTACTTTTAATCCCAGACCCTATATCATTTATAAATATATTGAAAAGTAAGGGTCCCAACACTGAACCTTGGGGTACACCACTGATAACCTTAGACCATTCAGAATAAGAATCATTAACCACTACTCTCTGAATTCGGTCTTTTAGCCAGTTTTCTATCCATTTACAAATTGATCTTTCCAAGCCTGTAGACTTAACC
>BLSH010037186.1:369596-395361 GCA_018402905.1 Glandirana rugosa
AACAGGGGTCCAATAGTCTATACGTATGTATAAGCAGTCGTGTGGCGCCTAGGACCAGGTTTTAAAAGAAATAAGTTCTCTAGTGTAGTGTCTCTTCACGTGAATAGACACTACACTAGAGAAGTTATTTCTTGTAAAACCTGTTCCTAGGTGCCACACGACTGCTTATACATACGTATAGACTATTGGACCGCACTGCTTATACATGTGAACGTACTGTGGAGGTCCTGGGTCGACCTAAAGCCACGTCGTGGGTTGATGCGTTCTCGGAAAAAACGATCCTTCCTCACGCTATCCCTTTAACTATTTCCAATAGTCTATACGGTAGTAGGACAAGACTAGATCTAAAAACAGGGCAGAACAGGATGATGGCATATCTGATAACCTTTATCAATTTCCCTATCGCACTCCTTCCTAGCAAAAAAGGCTCTTGCGTAGTTGGGTGCTGCACCGAAATCCAGCTGGGTCCTGGAGGTGTCATGCAAGTGTACATATTCGTCACGCCAGGTTATCAGATATGCATACATATTCGTCAGCACACCGTGGATCCTTGTCCAAAATGTTCTTTATTGAAGAGATCACATCACAGATAAGTGCACTTCTCTGTGATGTGATCTCTTGAATAAAGAAAATTTTGGACCAGGATCCGCGGTGTGCTGACGAATATGTATGCATATCTGATAACCTGGGGACAAGCATGAAGGGAATGTGGGGCCCTGAGCCACAGGTTGTGCCCCCCTGATTTAGAGAGCGTGTGTATTTTTTTTTTTTTTTAATGAGTTTAGGACATCTGAATGGCTTATTCCTGTTTTACAATATATGATGCTGAATTTGTTGTAGTCATGGATGCTATGATTGGAAGTACTGGATTATGGAGTAACCTATGTTAATCGAATAACAGATTTCGCTTTTGTATTGTTGAAGTATGAAGTTTTCAGAGAACGCGTTTTCTAAGAAAGGAATGACAGAGCAATGCAGGAGATATGCAGTAAATGGTTCCAAATTTTCTCTAACGGACTTTAGATTGCTACAAAATTCATGGTCTTTCTACATAACATGCAGTGGCAGCTCTGTGAAAACCATTTAATGCAGTGTCATTTTTGTTTAGTGCCTAACTCAGAGCCAGCAAACAGCAGAGGCATTAATAGAAAGTGATCAGGCTCTCACCGCCATGTTTACTCTTACAGTTAGAAAAGCAGGTGTTGTATAGCAATTGTGTGGGTGCTGATTTTCTATGGGACTATCCAATATGTACACCTTATTTCCAAATGTATTATCATTAATACTTTTTTATAGTCAACCCATCCTGAGGTTTGTGGTTCTAGTAACCACATAACTTTGCATTGTGACTCAACCTTGTTTTTAATTTATATGTATACCATTTTCCAACAAAGTATTTAACTATTGCAGGTTTTCAATTGCCTGGGTATTTTTAGAGGATGGTAATTATAGCTGTAAAAGTATTGATTTCTCTCTACCTAAACAATAAAATGTTTGCTCTGCTCAGCAGCAAGCCTGCTAGCTTTGGACAGACCTGCTTTAGTCTTTTGTTTCTGCATTGCATGATTAAAACACAATTTCTTCAATGTTTTGTATATAATGTAAATCTAAAGCTGTCACAAGATGCTACAGTTATAAACTGCATGTTGTTCTTCACATCATGAAAACAGTTGTGACAGAAAATCCATAGTATGTTGTAATTGTCTTTTATTTGCATGTTCACACCTCCAAAGTCTGAGGGGTTTATCACATAACATGATGCAATGAACAGGGATGTTATACTACAAATGGCAGCCAAACAGAAATGTTGCATATAACAGACTAAAAGATTAACGTGATTGGTTATAAATGTGGCTATAAATTTAGGAGCATCTATTGCTAACTTGTTTTTGTTCCAAGACTGGCTTTTTGCATCTTTCTGTCAGTGCTTATTAAGTCAATGCTTCTTTAGGTCATTTGCTAACTGAGTAGCGAAGGAAGATCTAAGGCAGCGTTTCACAACTCTTTCATTTGCGGGTTTAAAAGTATGCAAAATCTCGAGGCACCTCAATCTAAAAATGTAATAAGAAAACACAAATGCTCCTTTTCAATGGGAAATCTGAAGCTGGGACAATGCACAAGTGCCTTGATAAAATGAATGTCACATCAGAGGTCCCCCATCATGTCAGTCACTCCTTCATGTCTGAGGCCTTCCATACATGAGCACTCCCCATCACATCAGAGGCCTCCCTATACATGACTACACCCATCTTATCAGGGTCCCCCCATCAGAGCAGGCCCTACCAATCACACAGTCCCATAAGAGCCCTACTTTTTGGCTCCAGCAGCGCAACAGAGGACATGAGGTGGAGGTGGTCTGGAGGAGACTGACTTCCATCTTCTCTTGAATGCTGGGGGTGGCCCTCAATGCCGCCTGCACTGGATCAAAGTAATGCATTGCCATGGTGCAGTCAAGCTTGCTGCTATCACCATAGCAACCAATTATACAGTAGAAGAAAGGGAAATGGCTTCTGCCAAAATGTTCATCCAATAGGCTGTATCAGGAATACATCATAGTTAAGGTATATGGAAACTTGAATAGCACTGGGACAGCACTTCAAATGAGGAGAAGCAACTCTGGCATAGTCATAAAAGGTGACAAGAAGGTGCTTCTAAGTGCAGTATTCAACAGTATTTAATAGCATAAACCATTAAAAACACAAGATCTTGTGACTAAATAGGCATATTAGTAATTGGTCTTGCTTTCTGGCTCTAAACCAACACCTCCAGGGAGAGAAGCCGAACAGCAGCTGCAAAAAGATAGGTGATATTAAACCTATCCCTGCACTGGATATGCTCATTGATATCCTCCATAGCATGTCCCCACTTTTGTTCTTCCTCTTTTTCCTCGCCCGAGTTGCTTAGGAGCTAATCCGACATATGGGGGCGTTGGTAGGTCTGACAAAGGAGCGATGCACGTTACCGCCCCCCGCCTGACGTCCCTTCCATTATGGGTGTTCCTCCGTGGTTCCCAAAGTGAGGTGGCCATCTTGCCTCCTTGCTTCCCCCCTCCTTTTGCAGCTACTGGTCCTCTTTTTTGCCTGGATGTGTTGGTTTAGAGCCAGGAATCAAGACCAATTACTGATATGCCTGTTTTATCTGAGGATCTTGTAAATGTTTTAACCAGTTATGCTATTAAATAGTGTTGAATACTGCACTTAGGTCCCCTCTTGTCTAGTTTTATAAATTTATACAGTGCCTTCTTGCCCTAGAGTGTCATTGGTTGTTATGGCTAGAGGCCAGGCCTTCTGCACCATGGCAACTGTTGATGCTAATGTGGGCAAATTGAGTTCTACCCACAAAAAAAGAGATCAGCTATTACGTCTCCCATATTTCTAGCTCCTAAAAACTCTATCTCCTAACATATAAAAAAATGTCAAACTTTGTGAATAGAAAGTGTAGACCTAGAAACCTACAAATGAAAAATTCAGTCTTTTGCAATAAGTGAGCAAAGAGATTAAAAAATAATCCCTGCAAGAAAGTATTGTCAAATTGAGAGGTGGTCTGTTGTCCCCTTTTGCTCTATAATGCATGTAAGAAACTTCCAAGCACTGATGCTGCAGTTAAAACTAATCTCTAGATTTCTGAGTATAGCTACCCCTTCCCACTCTCTGTCCCCTACCCTTTTCCAGCTAATAGCTGGGTCAGAAAAGAAACAGATTTAAAGTAAAACCTTTTTTTTTCTTACTTTTTCCCCATTTTGGTTAGAGTAGAAAATGGTTGCAACTCCTTTATTTCTTTATTTGCACTCTTTATCCTCATTGGGGAGATTTCCATTTTGCCACGTTCTGCAAACAGAACAGAAAATGAGGAATCTCCTTATAGGGAAGAAGCCTCGCTTCCCTAACTTTCAGTACCACTGATATTGGCCAAATTCCTAATCCTGAACAGCAACCCAAATGCCAATAAAACCTGATAGGGGTTCTAAAAATAAGAAGGATTTTAAAAACATTTTAAGCCTGGCCCTCTAGTCTTACCATATTAAATAAAAACAACAAAGGTGTGCTTGGCCTAAAAAAACAAAAATCCTTGAAAAGCGAGAAATAATATGTAATAGAAATGTAAGATGCTAATTGATTGTCACAAAAACTAAAAAAATAGTAAATATGTGTAACTATTAACACTATAAAGTGATCAAACCACTTTGGAACAATGAATGAAACAAAAAGTGTAAAGAAAACCACAATAAACCACAACAAGAGTGTCCCTAAAACCTTCATGCTAAAGACAGATGTTGTCCATCTCTTGAATAATCTACATGAAAAATGAAAACAATGTTTCACAATATAATATGTTTACAAAAAATAAAATAAATAGAAAAAAACAAGGTGTAATGAAAGACAGATAAAAATACAAGTCTGTGAATGCAGCTTCCCATATGTGTTTGCAAATGATTGATCGTTCTGGGAACCCACTAATCCCACATTAAGGAGATATCACCACTGTGCTGAATATATAAGGTGAACTGCTTACCAGAAAGAAAGACCCCACCAAGAGGTCATATGAGCTGGTATGACTACTCCCTGTAGGTGAATGGCCACACGGATTTTAAAGCATAGAATCAGGCCTGAGTAGCTCCTTTTAAAAGACCAAGAGGTCGTAAGAACCTGTTTGGATTCTCCCTGTAGGCTGATGGACAGCCAGCTTCAAATCATGAAATCAGGCTTGGATAGCTCCTTGCTTCCGCATGTCACCTCAAGCAATATGTAAAGCAACGGAAGATGCTCTTAGTGCATTACTGTATTAAAAATTATTTTATTAAATAAAAATGCACTCCCAATCAAAGATTCCTAAGAGGATACCCGTTGCATCAGAGCTAGCAACATGGCGTCCATCTGTGCCTACCGTTCTGCAGACGGTCATGCTTGATTTTATGATTCATTGCTCTAGCTCGGGGATCTCCAAACTATGGCCCTCCAGCTGTTTTGAGGAACTACACGCCCCATGAGGCATTGTAAAACTGGCAGTCACAGACATGACTCGGCATGATGGGAATTGTAGTTCCTGAACAACTGGAGGGCCATAGTTTGGAGACACCTTCTCTAGCTCATCTTCTTGGATGTAAGTGCATTTTTATTTAATAAAATAATTTTTAATACAGTAATGAACTATGAGCCTCTTCCATTGCTTTACATATTGCTTGATGTGACCTGCGGAAGCAAGGAGCTATCCAAGCCTGATTCCATGCTTTGAAGCTGGCTGTCCATCAGCCTACAGGGAGGATCCACACAGGTTCTTGCGACCTCTTGGTCTTTCCATAAGGAGCTGCTTAAGCCTGATTCTATGCTTTAGAATCCGTGTGGCCATTCACCTACAGGGGGAGTCATACCAGCTCATATGATCTCTTGGTGGGGTCATTCTTTCTGATAAGCAGTTCACCTTATATATTCAGCACAGTGGTGATATCTCCTTAATGTGGTATTAGTGGATTCCCAGTACAATCAATCATTTGGAAACACATATGGGAAGCTGCATTCATAGACTTGTATTTTTTTATCTATTTTTTTTCTATTGATTTTATTTTTTGTGAAAATATATTGTGAAACCTTGTTTTAATTGTTAATTTATATTATTCACAAGATTGACACATCTGTCTTTTTAGCATTTAAACCCACATGCTGGGGGCAGTTTTTAGGGGCACACTTGTGGTTTATTGTGGTTTTCTTTACACTTTTGTTTCATTCGTTGCTCCAATGTGGTTTTGATAACTTTACAGTGTTAATAGTTAAACCGATTTACTGTTTTTTAGTTTTTTTGACCATCCATTAACAGCGCATCTTGCATTTCTATTAGTCTTACCATATACAGTGGTACCTCGGTTCACAAACCTAATTTGTGAACGGACTCTGGTTGCGAACCGAGGCAAATTTTCCCATAGGGTTCAATGTAAATCAGGTTAATCCATTCTGAACTTTTTTGTTTTTGAACCACAAAGCTATGAAAAAAAAGTACAGTATGAAGAGAGAGAGAGAGCACTAACCTTGCACATTCTTGTCACCGGCATTTGCACTTTGCATATTCTTGTCACCTGCATTACTGCTCTGCACTTTCTTCTTCCCACCTGCTTGTTCTGCTTTTTATTTGGCGCCATAATGGATGTACAGTATGTATGTGCTAAAAAGCACACCATAAAGCTTCTCATTACTGTACTGTAAGGCCCCTTTCACACTTGTGCGACCGAGATTTTTTGCAGCGATTTTACCGCAATTTTGACGTGATTTGGGAACAGTGCGACTCTGGTCTGACTTTGTTGCAACTTTGGCTCAATGAAAACATATTACAAAATCGTACAGAAGTAGTACAGAAATCACATCTATATTATTCAGGGGCGATTTGCATGAGACTTTAAGGCTGCTTTCACACTGAGGTGTTTTACAGACGCTATTTAGCTAAAAATAGCATCTGTAAAGCGCCTCAAAAGTCCCCCCCAATCCACCCCAATGTGAAAGCCCTGAGTGCTTTCACACTGGGGCAGTGCGCTAGCAGGACGCTACAAAAAGTCCTGCAAGCAGCATCTTTGGGGCGGTGAGGGGAGCGGTAATATACCGTTCCTCTACCGCCCCTGCCATTGAAATGAATGGCAAGCGCTGCCGAAGCAGCTGCACACCGCCTCGGTAGCGCTGAGCGCCGGCACTTTTAACCCCTTTTTAACCCCTTGTGGGGGGTTAAAAGTGCGGCACTCCCGTCCGCATAGCGAAGCCCTATCGCTGGTAAAACTCCGCTAAAACTAGCAGGGTTTTACCGCGGGTACCGCTCCGGTGTGAAAGTAGCCTTAGGGTTCAACATTGAAGTCTATGGATCACAAGTTGCATCAAAGTTGGACCAAAGTAATGCAGGAACCACTTCGAAGTCGGCACGACTTGAAAGTCGTACAGATATGAATGGTACTCATTGGAAATAATGGGGAACAACTTGCCATGGGACTTTGCAGTCCCAAATCGCAGGACAGATTGCAGTGTGAAAGGGGTCTAAGTATCTTCACAGTACTGTACACTTTCAGTGTCTCTCTGACCCGCAATCTCACCAGAACAGGGAAAAGCAGGGAAAATGGCCACACATCGTGTTTGTGAACCAAAGCAGAGTTCATGAACTGAAGCAAATTTTTGTGAACTCTTCTGTTTGTGAACCGAGTTGTTAGTGAACAGAAGTGTTCATGAACCGAGGTACCACTTTACCTGTTCATGGTACCTCAGGGCTTTTCACCAGATTCAATACTGACACCCCTGGCCAATTTTGCAGATGACTGACAAAAGCCACAAAAGAAATGTTACAACTCAGTCTTCAAAGAGTGAGTTCAATCTCCAAAAGAGAAAAAATAAAAGCATGAGTAATAAAATTTTGCTAATTTTTACTGACCTATTACTAGAGTAATGGAGCTGAATGTTAAAGCATAACTAGCATGTCTTATAAAAGGACGCAAAATGTAAAATTAAAGTAAATATTTAGGCATTTTTTTTTTTTTAGTTTTTATTAGTGTTGGAAATGGTTAAAGCCCATGTAAGATGATTATTTGCTTTCTATGTCCTGTTGTGTAGATTTTTTTTCACTTCCTATCTTGTCAACAAACATCTCTACAGAAATAGACTTCCTCTAAGGGCTAGTTTACACTTGCTTCGGCTTCGACACTCATTAAAGCTCATACAGCTTCAACAAGCTTTTATGATGTGTTTTTGAGGCTTCGGCGGTGCTTCGAATGGGCTGTAGTGAGGCTTCAACAAGGCTTGGTAAACGCCCTGTGTGTTTGTTGATATCTCACACATGCAATTTCTCCAAAACAAAGCGAAGCTAAAGCTGAATTACAACTTCTGAAAAGCTGCAGGTGCTTCAAGCGAGCTTCAAACAGGCTTTTTCATAGACTTCTATGGAGGCGTTGGAGAGGCTTTGAAGCCTGGCTAAAGCTTCATGGGGTATAATTTTTGACACAAAGCTGAAGCCCAACCAAGCCGTGTAAACAGGAGTGTACGCTAACCATTTTATTTAGTGACAGGAGCTTTGACCGCCATTAAGGGAGCTTTAACGCCTGTCTGACACCGTGTTTTGCAGCAAGTGTAAACGAGTCTTTAGAGGGTTGTCACCAGAACAGGTATTCTAATTGCAAGATATATCCATGATTTATCCTCACCTCCTGTTCTAGTAACAAATGTAACATTTTAGACTTTTTTCTTCTCCATGACAATGGTCACCAGAACAGATTGAGAGTGTTGTGAATCTCTTCATTGCGGAAACAGACAGCAATAGAAGCTTTACAAAGTCGTCAAATCATCTTCTAATGCATCCAGAATTTAAAGCCTGTCTCCAGGTTTACTTTGACTTTAAATAGTTAATTTGGGCCAACAGAAGTACCTACTGGGAATGACGTATAAATTGTACTGTATCAGCTACATACAATATGCAGTGCTGTGTTCCGGGAGCAGGATGGGGGCTTGCGTCCTTTTCCCATGACAAAATCAGGTTGGGCAGAGTGCTGCTCAGCCATTTATAGAAAGCTTTGTATTTTATGAATGATTTTAAGGCTTCTTCTGACTGGCTACGTTGGAGGTTGTGATGTCATCTGCCTGCCTTTGCACTTCAGCCAATCAGGAAAAGTATTTTTTATAGGGCCTCCTATGAATGCCTGATTTTGAATGAGACGGAAGTCCCTGTCCCCCTTCCAGTACACAATGTTATAGGTAGCTGATGCTTGAATAATACTATTTTGAAAAAAGACAAACTTTTTTTATGCTCAGGGCTCAGTGGAAGGTACCTCCAGAGATTGCTAGGGGTGCCTTGAGTAGTGGTAGATCTCACACCTCATGGTGCCTGCATAGTTGTGGGGCCTTCAGCCAGCAGAGCAAGCAGCATGGGACCAATTTTTTTTTTTATTACGATAATAAACATGTCATAATTACCTGCTCTGTGGAATGGGTTTGCACAGAGCAGCCCAGATCCTCCTCTTCTGGGATTCCCCGCCCAGTGCCGCCATCAGGGGGGTACAGGCAGTACTGTTTTGTAAGGGGCCCCAGTGTCTCAAGGGACCCTTACAACAAAGACTTTAGCAGTCTTTAAAATTGGAGTCTATGGGAGGGGGACTCCCTGTTTGGGGAGACCGTTCTCCTGAACCATAGGCAATAAAATACCAAACTTGGGTCACAAGGAGAGGGCCCCCTGGGTGGAAAACAACTGGTCCAAGTTTGGGGCCCCCAGCACCTATGGTTCGGCCATACCGGGTTCCCAAATTGACCGGTCATTGACCGGCAATTGTCAGGGGAATTTCGGACTCAACATTGAAGTCTATGGGAGGGGGACACCTGGTTTGGGAACACCATTCTCCCGAGCCATAGCCGATAAAAATACCAAATTTGGGTCACACAGAGATGCCCCCCTGGGCAAAAACTGGTCCACGTTTGGGACCTCCAGCACCTAGGATTCGGCCGTACCGGGTCCAGCAATTGTCTGTGAATTTCAGACTTAACATTGGATCTATGGGAGGGGGGCAACCAGATTGGGGACACCATTCTCCCGAACCATAGGCGATTAAAAATACCAAACCTGGGTCACACGGAGAGGGCCCCTGGACCACAACTGGTCCAAGTTTGGGACCTCCAGCACCTGCGGTTCGGTGTGAGGCCTTCTTTCAAGCATCGGGTGAGGCTGTGCTGCCTGTGCACTGTTTTTTAACCCCCTTGTATCTCACACTAGCATGCATTGCACACTTCACTTCACTTGTATGGTCATGCTTGGCAGGCTACACCTGGTAAGTGTGACAGGGTGTATAATTCCTTCTGCGGCTGTGACGTGTACGCCACTGGCCAGTGGGCAGATGTGGTGGGATGGCCAGTGGGCGGGCCCTGAGGAATGTTGGTGGTCAGACGGGGGGGCACAGGTCTAAAACTGTAAGGGGCAAAAAATTTCTGATGGCTACCCTGCCCCCGCCAGCACTCCTGGCTCCTCCCCTTGCCAAGTGCATGTGTGCTCCATCTCGAGCCAGGCTGTTTCCATCTATTCAGACATACAACCCAGCTCTGCCCCGCCCCCACTCTCTGCTCACAAGTTTTGATTGACAGCAGCAGGAGCCATTGGTTCCTGTTGCTCTCAGCCAAGCCTGTGAGACAGGGGGGAGGGGGGAAGAGCTGCTGCAGATGTGCACGGTGATGGATCAAGATTGGGCTCGTATGAGTATTTAGAGGGGGCAGTGGGGAGCTACTATTAAAAGGTTTTTTACCTTAATGCAGAGAATGAAATGTACCGGTCTTTAATTGGACATGTTACTGATTACCAATCATCAAAGGGGGCACTACACCGACCACCAATGTAAGGGGGCATTTCTCCATGCTGGCCCTGTTTCTCATCTGATCATTTATAGTGGCTAGTTTCATTTCATGCCGAAAACTATTTTGATGTATAGAGCAGAGGGTATGGTAAAAAATGATGTGCATTTGGTATCAAATGCACTAGGTATAACAAATCCTTATTTTTTTTTTTATTTAGTAATATATCTACAACTCATGCTGATGTAATGTGACTTGTAGATATAATTATATTAAGCAGGGGTTCACTGAGTCTTTCAAGGGTTCCTCTGGGGTAAAAAAAAGTTGAGAGACCGCTTTAAACTCTCTTCCTATTCATAACTGATCAGATCCGTATCTAAAAACAAAAAGTAATTCAGCAGTGAGAATTGACACACCCATAACATGGTTTCCACTGACCCCTATGGTTTAGACACAAAGAACAAAATATTCTGTCTGTAGGAAGCTGGATAATTATAATTCTAGCATATCTCTGATCTACTTCTAATTTGAAATATATAATCTGCAGCAAATAAAGTCGGCGCTTCTTATCTGCATACTCTTTATCATCCAGTGATTTGGAGAGTATTGAAGCCAGAGAAGGATTCCTCTAAGGCCATGTTCTAAATACTGCATATTCATCATATTTAGTCCACCTAACCAGGGTGGATTTGATTTAAATCAAGTTGATTTAAATCACTAGTAAAAAGGCTTGATTTAAATCAACTCAACTGTTATCTCTGTCCCGCAGCGGCTCCTCCTCTGACCCGCTGTTGACTCACCGACAGTCCCATTCACCTTAATGGGGCGGCTGGTGATGCGGCAGTGACACAACAAGGTGAGGGACGTGGTGGCAACAGGTGATTAGATGCCCGCTAACAGGCATTGCCATGATGGATCTGAAATGACAGGTGCTCTTTAAATGTAAGGACTTATTCTTGCTGGTACTTAGAATCTTTAATATTTGCAAACAAAATGAAGGTTTTCTATTTAGAATAATAAGCTGTCAGGTTAGTAAAACAGTGATATCAGAACCCATTCAATCATACAGTTTGTAGTGTACATAGATTTGCAAAACAATGGGATAAAAGGAATATTCCTGAACTTTGTTTTATCTCCTGGTTACTATGAAATTGTGTGAATGCATCAATGCAGTGCATGTTATGTCAGGTTGCAGAGCTTGGATTCATTGAATGAGTTTACCAAAAATGTAAATATTGCAGAATATACAGCCTCATGCTACATAATGAAGCTCCATTTCATGCTGAATAAACTAAATTATTAATGTGTCTTGAATAGAAAACTATCTTTAGATAGATTTTTACTCCAAAAACCTTTTATTAAAATAAATGTGATAATCAAAAAAATCTGTTTTTTTATTGAAACAGTAGGTCTAGGTCTGGTAGATCTCAAAGTGAACACCAAGGTTAGTGAAAGTTCTTTTAAGGCTGCATGCACACAGGCCTCTTTAAAATACTTCAATTTCCGCTAGATCTTTCTGCCAGCAGCTGGCAGAAAAATCCAGCTTAAAAAATGCCTATTTTGGCGCATAAAGTTGTGCGTATGGAATTTAGAAACCTAGACACATTCTGTTGGCTAGAATGCATTCCACTATGTCACACTCTGAATATGATGATCAAACCATTTTATCATATTGGTTGTCTGCACAGGTTGTGTAGATCACAACAGGGAAAGCTGTATTGCAGAACTTTTTGTTTAAGTCAGAACTGTTCAGCTAGGATATGCATAGCAGTAGCAGATAGGAGGTGGATTTACCATATACAGACTATTTTGACTTTTGAGTGTTGGAGGTTAGAGTTTTTCTTGTACATCATTAAACAAAGATAATTTACGAATTCATAAAATAAAGAAATATTTTTATTTTTCCTATGTAATAATTACTTGGAGTTTCACAACTTTTTTCACAACTCTGGTATTGATTAAACATCCTGTCCTTCCATTGTGATGGAAGTACAAAGCTGATTAACTACCATCGTTTGTCCTGAAAAAAGCACTGACTCTGCAGTGAGAATCACTTGCTTTCAGATAGCCGGGCTTTTACAAATAGGCATGCTAAAGCTTTCATCTTCTGCTGAAATATGAATACATTTCCTTTGCATTTGAATATCCTGAAAACAAATATTTGTAGCTTGTTCGCTGAGAGGTTAATTTGCTTCTGCCAACAGTGTCTAAAAAAGGAAGACATACTATGGCTGAGCACTCTGAGGAGATCATTTCCCTGATTTTTACATGTTTAAAGCTGGTATGCATACAAATGATGTGCATTTAAAGCTAACTCCAGACAAACAGCAAAACTCTGTGAAATACATATGTGAGGACTGTCATAACTATCAAAAATATTTGTAATCCTGTTCAGCTAGTTTTGTGATCTAGGCACCCTTGTCAGACCATACAGCTAGGCCTCGACTCCAATTGCAGTTGAAGTATAAGGTCACTTTTGTAAAAAAACAAAACAAAAAAAAACTAAGAAGTGCACATTTTTTGCAGGAAAAAAAAAAGTGCATTTATTTGTTTATTTATTTTTTGGACCCTGTAAAGCTGTTGCCATGCAGGTCACGTGCAGATCTGTCAGTGTGTCTGTGTGCTCATACAGGGTGTACAAGCAGATAGAAGAAGAATCAATGAACTACCATGACATGGTAGTTCATTGAGAACTACAAGCTGACAGCCGCAAAGGATGTTGGGGCTTGTAGTTTATTCACAGACAGAGCTATGTGAATGAATGATGCGGCCATGTGGGCGGAGCCCCACAAGGCCGCGTTGATTTAAAAAAGTGACAGTTAGTATCACTTTCCGTACTGCTGTCACCGGGGGGGGGGGGGGGAGCAAATCAGGCAGCGGCTGCAGCATTGAGTACATCTTACATGTTCCACCCTAAAAACAGGTTCCCAAAGGTGACCTTATCCTTTAAAGCGAATATAAGGTAGAGAAAACCTAATCAATCACTGTCAGTCCATAGCAGGTACCTCCAGCTACCGTCACATACTCGCAGGCCCTGGGGAATTAAGCTTCCTGCACCATAATTGTGCCGAAAACTGTCAGGAGTGGCCTTTGTCACATTATCTAAGGAGATAAACCAATTTCAGGTCTATGTGTGCCACCTGCACCAGCTTCTATTTCAGACTGAAAAATAAACTAGCACAGGTCTGCCCCATTTAACAGAGGAAATATGGCAGCTTTCCATAAAAATTTGATGCATTTTCCGACCAGGTGTTACCTTGTACCGAAGTGACGTGAGCTGTCAGCAGACTGCTCACTACCCTCTCCCTGCCCGTGCAGTGATTACACTACTTGAGCAGAGCCTGCAGGGTTAACACCCTCTTCCTCCCTCTTGCTTTGAGGCAGGCGGGGATGGGCATAGAGATGGAGCATGTAGCGTCAGCTCTCATGTTCTCTGTACAGTCTGTCAGACATGAGAAGAGACAGAGAACTGATTGCTACTAATTAACAAAGGGGCCACTTTACAAATGTCAAAATTTTGTAGTGGAATTTCTATTCATTGTGTAAGCTATGTAAGCTATGAAATGAGCCTGTTAGTCTGTTTAGTCTACAGTGGGTATAGAAAATAATCACCCCCCCCCCCCCTTTAAAATAATCACGTGTTGCTTTGCAGCCTGAAATGTTTTATCAAGCTGTATTTACTTGCAACATCCAAGTGAAAGATCTAATGCCAACATGTCAGGAAAAAAAATGGAAAAATCACAATTAATGGAAAAAGGATAACCCCCCCTTGTGTCAGTATTTTGTTGAACCACCTTTTGCTTTAATTACATTCTTTAGTCTGTGGGATATGTCTCTAACTTTGCACACCTAGACTTTGCAATAATTTCCCACTCTTCTTTGCAGAACTGCTCAAGTTCATTTAAATTTGATGGTGACTGTTTGTGGACTGCAGTCTTAAAGTCATTCCACAGATTTTCAATGGGGTATAAGCCTGGTCTCTGACTAGGCCATGCCAGGACATTCACCTTTTTCTCCTTCAACCACTGTGTGGTCATTTTAGATGTGTGCTTTGGGCCATTGTCATGTTGGAAGGTTGGAAGGTAAACCTTCTTCCCACTGACAACTTTCTGGTAGAGGAATTTGACAGTATTTTGGCCCATCCATTTTTCTTCTATCTGGACAAGTGCTCCAGTCCCTGCTGCAAAGAAACACCCCCATAACAGGATATTACCACCTCCATGCTTTACTGTAAGAATGGGGTTATTTGGTTGGTGAGCTGTATTGGATTTTCGTCAGACATATAGTTCGGTGTTGAGGCCAAATAATTCAATTTTAGTCTCATCTGACCATACTACCTTTTTCCATGTGGCCTCAGAATCTTCAAGGTGCGTTTTGGCAAAGCTCAGTCATGACTGCATGTGGCATTTTTTCTTGCAACCCTGCAACCCTGAGGCTGTAGGCCTCTTGGTAGCCTCTCTGACCAGTTCCCCCCTGGCTCTTTCATCCAGTTTGGAGCAACATCCTCATCCAGGGAGGGTCTGTGCTGTACCAAATACCTTCCACTTCTTAATAATAGACTTCACTGTGCTTCTAGGCATTGATAAAACCTTTGAAATTCATCTCCTGACTTGTGCCTGTCCACAACTTTATCCCAAAGATCTTTTGACAATGCCTTGCCACCCATAGTTGATTGTTTGCTTCAATTGCACTATCAGGGACTGAAATGCTCCAGGAAAGATTTCGTGCTGAGATAATCAAAATGACCACAGCTGATCACAGTTAAGGCTGGGTTCACATTATCCGACATAAAAACGGTCAGGCTTGATCCTACTTTGCCCTGCAACATCGGTCCTACTTTGTTCCTACTTCCATCCGACTTGAATGAACAAGATAAGGTTTTGCTCCGACTTTGACTTGTCCTTTGACCAATCAAAACAATCCCAGTGTAAAAGAAATTCATTTTACTGCTGCTGTATTCACCAAGTCGGATGGTTAGAACAAGGATCCGACTTTGATCCTACTTCAATGATCTTCAAAGAGCTGAAGTAGGAACAAAGTCGGACCAAAGTAGTACAGGAACCTTTTTCCAAGTCGGACCAGTTAAGATGGGAAATACTGATTTTGGTGACATCATGCGACTTGTGCTCACAATGTCGGTTCGTTTGACAGACAAGTGTGAACCCAGCCTGAAAGTCAAATGGCTTTGCGTGCCATTGAGAAGGTGATTAGCTGAACCTGATTGAGTTCATTAGGAAGGTGGGGAATTCTTTTCTACTCTTCTATTTTTGAATTTCTTTATTTTTTTTCTGATATGTTAATGTTATATCTTTCACTTGGATATTAGTTGTTAGATGAGTAAATACTGCTGGATAAAACTAAAACTGTGTCTGTCTTCATTTCAGACTGCAAAGCAGCAAATTGTGATTATTTTTCTATACCCACTGCAAGTTTACTTTTTAATTAATACTTAGAATATTTGGATTAAATGTTTCATATCAGCCTTAATAACAACAAAGTGTTAAAAGGTTTGAAGCACATTACAGCTCTTCACATCTGTTCTAGCTTGCTAGGCATATGACATAAACATGGGGAAAACATTTCAAATTTTTCCAGATAGGTTAATTCCCTATATCCTCATTGCCACACAGCATCTCTAAGCAACTGTTGATTCATATTAAAATGTATCAAGGACATCCCCTTTTAAAAACTCCTTTGTGTGTTGCATGCATGAATTAAATGTTCTTTTTTTTCATAACTTGATATGTGAGACTAATTGGCTGAAATTTTGATTACAGCTGTTGGACAAGTGATGGTCACAAGTAAAATGATTATCTAGAAAGATTGTTCTGTTCTGTTAAACAATTTCCAACTGGCACAATGCATGACATAATGTGTCCTAAAACAATATTACCTTATTTTTCCAAACAAGACAGTGGAATATTATGAAATGTTAGACTGTAGTAATACTTGTAATGAAAAGTGCAATTTTATACTGGTCTGGCTCTGCGATTACAACTTTCAAAGTGCAGGAGAAAGGAAAGAAGGGTATTGGGTTTTGTTTGTGAAGTTGTTTGGTGTTCCTGGATAAAGAACTTTAATCTAAAATATAATGTGTAATCTAAAATATAATATTTGTGTATTTTAAAGTTGTTTTATGTAATTTTAGTTTTGGAAATCAGTTAAAAATTCTGCCCACTTTAGTCTGAAAATGTTTGCTAATGCCTGACCAAGAATGAACCAAACTGCAATGGATGACTATTCAACCATAAAGAACTGCCAGATCAGGACTTCCACTTGTGCTATTATGAATGTTAATGAATAACTGTCCCTCTTTTATTGTATGGGCTGTTTAGAATAGAAGGAATTCCAGGGCAGTGGCATTCATACTAAACGAAGTATCCTGGAACAATAAGAAAACGAAAGCATAAAGTTGTTAACGCTGCAAAACAGAATGTGCCAGCAGCTAGATAGCTGATATAAAAAAAAATAACTTCTATTGCTGTACTGTACATCCATTCAATAAGGACCTGCATGGATTATGGAATGTAATAATTGTTTTATTTAGTTTTACCTTGTATATTTAGTTCTCACTTTAGGCTACCATACTGTGACCCATGCTCTATTAACCACTTCAATACAGGACACTTATACATCCTTCCTGCCCAGACTAATTTTCAGCTTTCAATGTTCTCACACTTTGAATGACAATTACTCAGTCATGCTACACTGTACCCAATCACACTCACACAAATAGAGCTTTCTTTTGGTGGTATTCAACCAGCTGCCCACCGCCCGCGGTGGGTTGACGGTGGCAACTTGGCTCGTTATCGCAAATCGCCGTCACCTGAGCACTCGGGCACTGTGTTCTGGGGGGACAAGCGATCACCCCTCGGGAGTGACAGAATGGGGGTCCGTGTATGTAAACACGCATTTTCGTTCTGACAGAGGGGGAAGGGATGTGATCACAGGCTCCCTGTGTATGGGAGCCACGATCACTCCCCTCCCCCCAGCCAGCCCAGCCCCCATACAGTTAGAACATGCTGAGGAAACACAGTTAACCCCTTATAACGTCCCCCTGCAGGTTGACCCCTTCACTGCCAGTGACATTTACACAGTAATCAGTGCATTTTCATAGCATTGATTGCTGTATAAATGCCAGTGGTCCCAAAAAGTGTCAAAATGGTCCGACGTGTCCTCTGCAGTATTGCAGTCCTGATAAAAATTGCAGAACACCGCCATTACTAGTTAAAAATAAAAACCCCATGAATAAATTCTCATCATTTGTAAACGCTGCAACTTTTGCGCAAACCAGTCCATAAACGTAGATTGCATTTTTTTTTTTACCAAAATGAGGAATAATATAAATCGTCCAAAACAGATAAAAAAATTTAGTTTTTTGTATTTTTTTTGGTTATATATTATAGTAAAAAGTAAGAATTTTTTTTTTTTGCAAAATTGTCGCTCTTCTTTTGTTTATAGCAGCGATTGGAAATGACGCAGAGGTGGTCAAATACCACCAAAAGATAGCTCTATTTGACCTTGGGTACAGCGTCGCATGGCCACGCAATTGTCAGTTAAAACAATGCAGTGCCGAATCGCAAAAAGTGCTCTGGTCCTAAAGTGGGAAAAATCCTTCTGGGGCTGAAGTGGTTAATCACCTCTGGGTTTTTTATTTTTTGCGACATAAGTAAAAAAGAGCGAAAATTTTATAAAAAAATGTTTTTTTTTTTTGTTTCTATGATAAAATTTTGCAAATAAGTAATTTTTGTTCATTTTGGCTAAAATTTATATTGCTACATATCTTTGGTAAAAATAACCCAAATAAGTGTATATTATTTGGTCTGTGTGAAAGTTATAGAGTCTACAAGCTATGAGGTAAATCACTGAAAATTGATCACGCGTGATGTACTGGTGGCCTATCCCATTTCTTGAGGCCCTGAAATGTCAGGAAAGTACAAATACCTCCCAAATGACCCCTTTTTGAAAAGTAGACAGTCCAAGTTATTTAGTAAGCGGCATGTTTTTTTTAAAGTTGTAATTTTTTCCCACAATTCTTGGGAAAATTAAGAAATTATTATTTTTTTTACACAAAATTGTCATAAGTTATTTCTCACACACAGAGTATGCATACTTCCAATTACACCCCAAAATACCTTCTGCCACTCTTCCCGAGTATGGCATTACCACATGTGTGAGACTTTTTCACAACCTGGCCACATAGAGAAGTCCAAAATGCAGGGAGCACCGTCAGGCGTTTTAGGAACATAAATTACACTTATAATTTCCTAATGGTCTATTACACTTTTGAAGGCCCTGGAGCACCAGGACCATGGAATTGCCCACAAAATGGCCCCATTTTGGAAAGCAATCATCCCAATATATATTCTATGAGGCATTATAAGTCTCTTGAACAGCTCATTTTTTTCCACAAGTCTTCGAAAAACGTGGGAAGAAATTTAAAAAATGTTTTTATTTTTACACAAAGTGGTCAATTTATAAGATATTTCTAACACATAGCATGTACATAGCAAAATTACACCCCAAAATACATTCTGCTATTCGTCTTGAGTATAGAGATACCACATGTGTGAGACTTTTGCACAGCCTGGCCAAATTATGTTCCTCCAGGCGTAAATGGTGTCCCCTTGTCCTCTGTGATGACCTTAAAGTGAATTGGTCATCCCCAAGTTCATTATATGGACCACTTGTGCATTTGTTCATGTTGATCATATCCCCCTTAATCTCCTCTTCTCAAGAAAGCATAAATTCATTCCTCTAATCTTTCCCCATAGCTGAGCTCCTCCCATGCCTTTTATCAGTTTTGTTGCCCTTCTCTGCACTTTCTGCAGTTCCCCAATATCCTTTTTGTGAGCTGTTGCCCAAAACTGAACAGCATATTCCAAATGAGGTCTTACTAATGATTTGTACAGGGGCAAAATGATATCTTTCCCTATAGAGTCTATATCTCCCTTAATGCAAGAAAGGACTTTGCTTGCTTTGGAAACTGCAGCTTGGCATTGCATGCTATTATTAAGCTTTAAGTAAAATACTGTCTTTGTCCATTGTTGCACTAATTACAAAATACCATGAAATGCTAGTAAGTTGGTACAGGCTGTAGAGGGTCAGCCCGGGGGAAGGTATTTTATTTTTAGTGGACTGTCTCTGAGCTTGCTGTTAACCCCCCTGATCCCTTACAAGGTCCAGTCTGAGCCCATTGGTGACTGACTTTTCCAATGAGTAACTTCTGCTAGGACATAGTGCTGAATATACCAATATAATTATCTATTTTGTGGTGTAATTCAAGTAATTGTATAACTCATTTTTACAGTCCATATGTAGACCTCTTTAAATCTATAAAGAATGCCAAGGTGCCTGAAAAAGTCATAGCATTTAAAAAAAAAAGCTTGGCTCACATTAGTATGATTTCAGATGCATTGCGAGTCTCACAGAATCACATGACAATTGAAATTACATTGTTTTCAATGGTACCTGTTCATATCAGTGCAGCACAGCACTGCAAAATTTTGGAAAAGGGGCCTGTGCTACTTGGGTGCAATTCCAGTGCAATTTTCACCCCATAGAATATACAAATCCAAAACGTATCCAAGTCTCACTGCAAAAGCACGCTAAAAATTGGATCAAATCTCAGCTGTAGTAAATTGTGGACCTAGCCCGAGTGTGGCAGCCAGAGCATTTTTTATGTCCATTGACACCCTGCAAAATCTCCAGTCTAGAATAGCTGAGGTCAGAGGTACAAGTGGAGTCACCCAGGAACCTTGGTTACAGCTATCCCTGCTTTCAATGAACAGAACGATGCATAGGTAGGTATAGAACTTCTGCAGCTCTGTAAGACCCAACACAGCCTTCCTAAGGCTTTAAACATATATTGACTAGAAAGATGAGGTTTGTAGCTGTGCAAAAAAGTTATTCGAAATTAAAAAAAATTGTGTGCAGAAGCACTAAAATTTTGTTGTATCATAAAATACAGTGGTGTAGTGGGTAGCACTTTCGCCTAGCAGTAAAAGGGTCGCTGGTTCGAATCCCGATCACGACACTACCTGCCTGGAGTTTGCATGTTCTCCCTGTGCCTGCGTGGGTTTCCTCCGGGTATTCCGGTTTCCTCCCACACTCCAAAGACATGCTGTGAGGTTAATTAGATCCTGTCTAAATTGGCCCTAGTATATGTATGAATGTGAGTTAGGAACCTTAGATTGTAAGCTCCTTGAGGGCAGGGACTGATGTGAATGTACAATGTATATGTAAAGCACTGACTAAATTGACGGCGCTATATAAGTACCTGAAATAAATAAATAAAATAAAAATAAATAAAATATTATTGTGGTTATTGTTGTTGCTAATACAATTCAGTGACTGTATTGTTCTGGGTGATGCTGCCAATAGTCACAGAGAAAGGTTGCCAAGAAGCCCAATTAACATTTTCCTATAAGACCCCTTGAACTGTAGTTATACTACTGGTGTTAATCATACAGTAGCCGAACTCCTAAACGTGCAGCTGAAAATATTCGGCAAACAATCTATCCTAATTCTTGCTTAAATCACAACTCCATAACTAACTTGCCTACTGGCACATGGTAAAATGACGCCGGCAGGAACCTTTCCTCCCTCCGGGCAGGCATCTTATGATGTCCGCCCATTCTTGCTGCTCCTTCGCTCCCCCAGGGGCGAACAGCACATCGATCGGGGATGAGCCGTGTCCCTCGGGACACAGCCCATCCCTGATCAGGGTAAAGAGCCAATGAAAATGGCTCTTTATCATGTGACCAGCTGTGTCCAGTCACAGCCGGTCACATGTGTTGTCCTCAATCTTGCCACTCGTGCTCTCCCCCTGGGGGTGCGCAGCATGGCAATAGGGGATGAGGCGTGCCCCTTGGACACAGCCCATCCCCGATCAGGGTAAAGAGCCCATGAAATTGGCCCTTTACCACATAACCAAATGTCAACAAACCGATAACTTGCCATTTCCGTGTTCTCCTACTGATTACAGTAGTAAAACACAGTCCCTAGATTGCTCCCAAAATAAAGAGGACCTGTCTATAAGCCGGAGTACCAGTGTACCTGTCTGCAGCCCATCTTGGTACCCGAGTACCTATCTGCAGCCCATTTTAGTACTTATGTACCGGTCTCCAGCCCATCTTAGTACCCGAGTACCTGTCTTCAGCCCATCTTAGTACCCGAGTACCTGTCTGTAGCCCATCAGAGCACCTGAGTATTTGTCTCTGTATATTGTGGGCGTTTCCATCGTCCTGGTGCTCCAGGGTGTTCACAGGTGTGATAGGTGGTCATGAAATTAGATGTGTAATTTATGCTCCTAGAAAGCCTGGAGGTGCTACTTGCATGTTTGGACCTCTCTATGTGGCCAGGCATGTGGTATCACCATACTCAGGAGTAGCAAAATGTGTTTTGGGGTATAGTTTATGCTATATGTTAGAGATATCTTTTGTCAACTGTGTAAAAAAAAAATGTTTTAATTTTCTTTCCACATTTTTAAAAAATGCGTGCAAAAAAATGGCATGTTCAAAAGACTCATTATGCCTTATAGAATATATTTTGGGGTGTTGTGGCTTTCCAAAATGGGGTCATTTTGTGGGTAATTCCACTGTCCTGGTGCTCCAGGGCCTTCAAACGTGTGATCGTCGTCATGAAATTAGATGTTTTATTTATGCCCCTAGAACGCATGGAAGTGCTACTTGGATGTTGAGCCTCTGTATGTGGCCAGGCTGTGTAAAAGTCTCACACATGTGGTATAGCCATACTCGGGACAAGTACTGTGTGGGAGAAATAATTTGTTAATATGGTCATTTTGTGTAAAAAAAAAAAATAATAATAATAATTTCTTCATTATCCTAAGAATTGTGGGAAAAAATACTTCATACTTCACACTCAACATGCCTCTTACTACATACCTTGGACTGTTTACTTTCCAAAAATTTGGAGAATATTTGTAATTTCCTGACATGCCAGGGCCTCAAGAAATGAGACGGGCCATCAGTACATCAGGTGTGATCAGATGTGTTCAATTTTCAGTGATCGGTACCGTAGCTTGTAGACTGTGTAACTTTCACACAGACTAAATAATATCCACTAATTTGTGTAATTTTTACCAAGAATATGTAGCAGTTTTACATTTTGGCCCAATTATTTATGTACAAAAATTACTTATTTGCAAAATGTTTTAATCGAAAATAGAAATAAAAAAAGGGTGTTTTTTTTTTTTTCAAAATGTTTGCTCTTTTTCACTTATATCACAAAACAAAAAATAAAAAAAACCCAGTGGTGATTAAATACCACCAAAAGAAGACTCTATTTGTGTGAAAAAAAATGATAAACATTTTGTTTGGGTACAGTGATGCATGACTGAGTAATCGTCATTCAAAGTGTGAGGGCACTGAAAGATGAAAATTGATCTGGGCAGGAAGGGGGGTGAAAGTGCCCTGTATTGAAGTGGTTAAATGTTAACTATTTTACCTGCTTAAAGATTTGTCTTTTTATTTACTTGGTCATGCAGTTCACAGAACTCAGTCTTACTGGCGGGTGTTCACTATTCACTATTGCAGGTTCTGTTAGACAATGAATAGGCATATCCATACCTCCCTCTGCTCTCTGCCTCTCCGCTGTCTCCAGTTCCCAGTGCCTTATTGGTTAACATTACCAAACCACTAACTCTTAAGCTCACAACATGTTACACTCTGACTTTGCAATCTCCTTTGAATATACAACCCCAATTCACAAAAAGTTGGGACGCTGTGTAAAGTCTAGATAAAATGAAAATGCAAATCTCCTAAACTATATTTTATTCACCATAGAATATAGAAACTGTATACAATGTTTAAACTGGGAAAATGTACCATTTTAAGAAAAAAAGGTAATTTTGAAAATGATGGCAGCAACACATCTCAATAAAATTGGGACAGGGTGACAAAAAGCTGACGTAGTTAGTGGTACTAACAAGGAAGAGCTGGAAGATTTTTTTTGCAACCAATCAGGTTAATTGGCAACAGGTCAGTAACAGTATTGGGTTAAAAAAAGCACATGTTCCCCACAGTTTGAGCGCATCTGGTCTCCCTGGATAAAACATTTCCTCCCGCCCTCATTCGACCTAGAGACCCTCCGTCCATGGTGATACTTGATTTCTCATGGCCCTGCCGGCTTCCCAAATCTCCAGCTGTTGAGTGGGATGGGGGTCCAGTCCCATCAGGCGAAACTCTTTTCTCCTCTCTCCCTCCTTATTTCCTTCTCCCTTTGTATCCCTTTTCTTTCCTTCTCCTCCTAACCCCTTCTACCCTTCTCCTTTCTATTCGCTAACTCTCCGCACCCATATGTATCCTCAAACTCCGCGGACAGGCATATTAAACCTTATTTAACCAATAGCTAAGTCACATTGAACCCGGGTTTAGCCTTATAATGGTATTACCGAGCCTCGTGTGGTGACCCATGATACGGGACTCTTCTCCAGGCACAGTGTGCTCCCTTCAGGGGTGCCTGGATGGGCTGTCCTCCACGCCTGCCTTATTACACCGGTTCTTGACAGACGTAGCTTGTCCCACGCGGGTTCTAAAACCCTCACCGGCTCACTCATATGTACCCGGCTGTCTCTATGCTCTCTTTGTTATGTACTCAGACCACGCTTAACAAAATATTGTTTTTACTGTTTGCATTTGCATCCTCCTTATGTAACCCCTCTGAAATTTCAATAAAACTCTTAAACGAGAAAAAAAGCACATGTTGGAGAGTCAGAGTGTCTCAGAAGTAAAGATGGGCAGAAGTTCACCAATCTGTGAAAAGCTGCGTCTAAAAATTGTTGAACAATTTCAGAATAATGTTTCTCAATGTAAAATTGCAAAGACTTTAAATACATCATCATCTACAGTACATAATATCAAAAAATTTAGAGAATGTAGAGAAATCTCTATGCTCACGGGACAAGGCCAAAACCCAATATTGGATGCCCATGATCTTCAGGCCCTCAGACGGCACTGCATTAAAAACAGGTATGATTCTGTGATGGACATCACTACATGGGCTCAGGAATACCTCCAAAAATCATGGTCTGTGAACACAGATCGCTGTGCCATCCAAAAAGTTGCAAGCTAAAGCTCTATCATGCAAATCCATATCTGTACATGATCCAGAAACGCTGCTGTCTTCTCTGAGCCAAAGCTCATTTAAAATGGCTTGTTCCAAAGTGGAAAACTGTTCTTTGACATGCTTTTTGGCAACCATAGCGCTGTATCCTTTGCACGAAAGAGGGACCTCCCAGCTTGTTATAAACAGTTCACAAGCCTTCATCTCTGATGCTATTTGGATGCATTAGTGCATATGCAAGGGGTAGCTTGCATATCTGGAGAGGCACCATCAATGCTGAAAGATTTATCCAGGTTTTAGAGCAGCATATGCTCCCATCCAGACAATGTCTTTTTTTTTGTTAGGGAAGGAAGGCCTTGTATATTTCAGCAGGACAATGCTAAACCGCATATTGTATCTATGACAACAGCATGGCTTCATATTAGAAGAGTCCAGATGCTTAAAGTGTTACTAAACCCACAACTGTAAAATCGGTCTGTATATGCAGCATAGCATGCTTGTTCTACTTCCTGTGGAACTTAAGGCGTTAATCCTCTGCATTGTGTAAAAAAGGTGGTTTTATCCTGTATGCCATAAATCCTTCCCTCCTGCACTGTCAATCTGGGCAAGTCCATATAATACATAGAAACATAGAAAAGTGACGGCAGAAAAAGACTGAGTAGTCCATCAAGTCTGCCCCTTTTTATTTATTTATTTATTTTTTTTTTTACATTAACCTTGTTGTCTGACTATGGATTTATGTTTATCCCAAGCATGTTTGAAGCCATTTACTGTTGACTGTCTCACAACCTCTGTTGGTAGTTTATTCCAATCATCAACCACCCTTTCAGTAAAATAATACTTTCTAAGATTAGTTTTGAACTTCCCCCCAGTTAGTTTGAGGTCATCTCCCCGTGTTCTTGATTTTGGTTTCATATTGAAAAGACTGCCCTCCTGAACCTTATTCACACCCTTGAGGTATTTAAAGCTTTCAATCATGTCTCCCCTCTCCCTTCTTTCCTCCAGACTGTACATATTAAGTTCCTGAAGTCGCTCTTGATATGTTTTATCCCCCAGACCTTTCACCATTTTTGTTACCCGTCTCTGAACTCGTTCTATTTTATCAATATCTTTTTGTAAGTGAGGTCTCCAGAACTGGACACAGTATTCTAAGTGAGGTCTCACTAAAGATCTATATAGAGGAATCAGAACCTCCTTCCTCCTGCTGGTGATCCCTCTACTGATACATCCCAAAATTCTATTTGCTTTTCCCACTGCCTGGTTACACTGTTTGCTCATTTTGCAATCATCTGAAATAAGCACCCCCAAATCTTTTTCTTCTGTAGTGCTGGCTAACACTGTACCCCCAATGCTGTACTCTCTAAGCGGATTCTTTTTCCCTAGATGCATTATTT
>BLSH010037186.1:395702-425896 GCA_018402905.1 Glandirana rugosa
GTCAAACAGGTATCGCCACACAAGTTTCATCCTGCTCAAAAGGTGATGTTGAACATATGTGCGGGTACTACAGTTATAGTGTACTGGACTCGTCAAGTTGACTTTGTCCTTTACAAGATAGGTCGTATTCTCTGGTTTGACTCGTACACGTCCAAATGGTGGAACGACACATTTGGAAAATTTTGTTAATTTGGTAAATTTGCTAATGAAAACAAGTCAGAAGAGTCTTTGTCTGACGTGATTACTATTGTTCAATCCCTTAGTATAACCCAGATCATTACTACCAAGTAAAGCTCCTAAAGACCTCTGTCTCCATCGACTCCTTGACCGAGCCAATTTCGAATTATTTCGTTACCCGGGACTACCATAAGTAACTCTGGGATGAATACCATCAGGGCCCATTGCTTTATTAAGCTTTAACCGAGCCAGTTCCTCAGCTACCTCTGTCTCCAGAAATCCTCGAAATGAACCATCATTACTAGACCCAATATGATTCCCTAACTTGTTATCATTAGTGCAGTCTGTTTCTGAGAAGACTGAACAAAAGTAATCGTTTAAATGGTTTAATTGTTTTAAAAGGTTTACACAGCAAGGTGGTAAACCTGCACATGCTCAGTTTGGTCTCTTATGCTGGATAGAACATTTCCTGTTTCAGTTGAACTGCTCAGGTCATGTGATATTGACATCATGGGCGTGTATACAAGTTGTAGTGGAAAACTCGTCCTACTTTGAACACACCGCTATGGACAAACTGTGCAGGTTATCAGGAGACCATGGTATACAGATCATCCCAAAAGGTATATAGTGGCAGTATTTTAATGTAAAAAGATGTATAAGCTGTGGATACTGTGGGGGGAGGGGCAGATTATCTATTATCATATTACTGGGTTTAGTAACCCTTTTACTGGCCTGCCTGCAGTCCAGACTCTTCACCAACTGAAAATATTTGGCGCACCTTCAAACGAAAAATACAACAAAGAGGACCCAAGACTGTTGAGCAGTTGCAATCCTACAGTATATTAGGCAAGAAGGGACAGCATTCCTCTCCTAAAACATAAGCAACCGGTCTCCTCTGTTCCCAGATTTTTACACAGTGCTGTTATTAGGGAATGCTACACCATGTTAAACATGGCCCTGTCACAACTTTTTTGAGACATGTTGCTGCCATCAATTTCAAAATTACTTTATTTTTCGCTTAAATTGGTACTTTTTTTTTCAGTTTAAACATTTGATATGTCTTCTATTTTCTATTGTGAGTAAATTTTATGTGTTTGAGATTTGCTAATCATTTTATTCAGGTTTTATGTAGATTTTACACAGTGTCCTAACTGTTTTGGAACTGGGGTTGTACTAACAACTCTGCAGTTCAAAGGCCTGTCTGAATGGCTATTGATTTGGATAATTTGGATTGGTCTTCCTATCACATATATACATAATAATAGATCTCAAGGAAATTGGAAAATTTATATATGATTTATAGTATATATCTGTATGATCTGTGAGGAGGTAGCCCACTTGTGCCCACTAAAATATCAGTTTTGTGTGGACTGGTGTTATAACTGTTTTTGTACATTAGGATGCCTGTAATTGTATATTTTTTTCTTGTGGAAACCTTATTTTAACATCCTACAGTTTTATTAGTGAATGAGTTAATGGAAAACGCATTTAGTAAATTACATTGATTTTCCAAAATGTACTAGTAAATTGTCATATTTTTAATGAGCTCTTTTGAATTGATTGATTTTCATTTTCATTTCACATTTACCGTTGGACTAAAGTAATTTGTTATAAAAAAAAAAAACATTAAGGCCTCATACACACGGGCGTATCTAAAAAAAATAAACAAAGCATCGGGTCCGACGTCAAGGAAAAAAAGTCGACGTTTTTCGGCGTTATGCATTGGCGTTTTTGAGCGTTAGTGAGCGTCTGCGTCAATAGGCGGTTTGTAAAAAAAAATCATCCCTCTGCTATTTTTCAACCTAAAAACGTCGGCGTCAAAAAACGCCGGAAAACGCCGGTACAATATTAGGTGGCGTTTGTTGGTGTTAGTTGGCGTTTGTTGGCGTTTTGTGGCGTCGGCGTCAAAAAACGTCAAAACGTTACAGCCTCAGAACGCGATGGCCATGGGTTCTACTTTCTGCTCACTAACGCCGACGCCACCTACAGCTCAAAAACGCCGACGTTTTTATGGGGCCATTGACTAACATGGAGAGCTGCAAAAAACGCCAGAAAACGCCGGCGTCAAAAAACGTCCGTGTGTATGAGGCCTAAGAGTTGTAAAAATGAATTATTGGCAAAATTGTCATGTATGTGAAGTCGTTGTAGCTGTTTGTACTTTATCAAAGATTATGTGATCCAGTAAGCCATACAAGGAAATGAACATTGCATGTACAGCAATTGGATTTCTAATCAAAGTCGTATTTATTACCTGTTAGAATCTTCAAATACACCTGTATACTAAAGTGTATATCGTGATCATGTAGATACCGTATATCAAATCCTTATTTCCCACCTTGTAGAGCACCAAGAGATGATTTACATTAAAGAATGCGTGTTAACGTTCAGATTATCTGTGTATGTTTAACCCTTTTTTCATAGCAAAACGTAAAAAAAAAAAGGGGGAGCAGATCAGCCTACAAGAATAAGTGGTTAAAAGTGAAGGGCCTTTTAAAATCAGAGTATAGTAAGAGAATCTGACCCATGTATATGTTGCAAGTGCTTTGGTGAATATGGCTGTGACGTTTCTATTAAATGTGCTGTGCTCCACATTGGTGTGCCTGGGACATATTGCCTGCGGGCGATTTTTTTTTTTTTTTTTTTTTTTTTTTTTTTTTTTTTCCCCCTCCTAATGCCTCCTGCTCTTCAGCTAGTAGATGCACTGCCGGCTTCAAAAGCTGAGGGTCATTACTCCTTGTTGCTACCTACAGTGACTTGATCACTGAAGGTTACCTAATGTCTCTTCTGCATCTGGGTTTTGTGAGCCCAAGCTGGGAGACCTTAAGCACAAGGGTATCAGTCCTGCGGGCTTGTCCAGCTATTGATCCACTAACAGCCCTGAGGAGGCTTGCAGCTTTAAAGGTTAGATTCACTTTTTTCTTCTAACCTATGTGTGAATATACGATTACTGTACCTCTGTTGTAGAAAGGAGAAAGCTGCTGGATTGCAGAACATATTAAATGACTGACACTAGATTTTCTAGCTTGAGAAAGGCATGAGCTGATCACTGTATCATCTGACTGATAATCTTGGGGAACAGCCCTGTGTATGCAGGCTACATTCCAACCATTACAGATGACCTGGTTGGTTGGTCTGAGTAGAAGAATCCCTGAACCGAATTTTCTAGATGATAAGTAGGGAGCACCCTTTCTATCTGGCCTGCATTGGTGTAGGCATGCATGTTCAGGCTGTAGTGATTGCACAGAATGATCTGACTGCCATCTCTTGTCTATGGCTTGCCTTGCTTAGTGCTTTGGGTATTGTGGGCTTTATGTACAATGTATAGCAGTTGAAGTAGTACTAAAGAATATGTGTCTTTTGCTTTAATGTTATCACGGCATTAAGATAAATAAAAGCCCCAGTACAAATACAATCTCTGCCCCCACCATCCCCAAATACTAACCTTGCTGTCCTTGCCACCACGGCCAGGTCCTCCACGGTTGTAGTGGAGAGGTGAGAGATTGGCTCTTGCAGCTGCTTGTGAGGAACTGTGAAGAGGGAGCCAGGGACATGGCTTGCTAAGTGCTGCATGTTTCAGTGGACGCACACAGCCGTGGTCAGGAGCACGCATGAAAGGGTGCCTCCTTTGCAATTGGGTAGGTAAAGGGAGAACCGGCAAACAGGAGGAGGATACAAGAAAGGCAGACTATGCACTATATGTAAGCCTGTACTTTCTAAACTAAAAATTACTAAAATAAAAACTTTGGGTTTAGTATGCTGCTGTATACCCCTATCTATGGTGCTGTATACCCCTATCTATGGTGCTGTATACCCCTATCTATGGTGCTGTATACCTCTATCTATGGTGCTGTATACCCCTATCTATGGTGCTGTATATACCCCTATCTATGGTGCTGTATACCCCTATCTGTAATGCTGTGTATACCCCTATCTGGCAATGAGGTATACCCTATCTGGTGATGCTGGGCTGTATACTCCTGACACAATGGGTGGAATCTATAAGGGGTGGGGCTTATGAGAAGTGGAAGGGGTCAAAAAAAAGGGCGGGGTCTGGTGCCCCCCCATCCTAAAATGTCACCAGCCGCCACTTATTTAAAGTAAAAGGCTAGGCTTTTTGCACAACAAACAAAACACAAAAAGAATTTACAGCATACTTACCAGCTATCCAGCAACAACAAAAACACAAAACAAATAAACACTGTTTTAGCAATTTGTGTTAAAAACTGAGGTTTTAGTTGCACACATTTGCAAATATATGTGGAAGCCTCACTGCCTCATGTCTGTGTAGTCTAGCTCTAATCTCTAAGAGCCTCCATTTTAAGCATATATACCATTGAATACATTGATGGCATGCCTGTAGGTAACCCATTCCTCCCTTAAAGATACAGGGAAACGACAGAAGCTCAGCATAGCGCAATGGCAGCTGAAGTCTTTCAGTATGTTCTCCGCCAAATATAGCAAGGGAAACCAAAAATGGCAACCACTCCAATCAATTTAACACTAGTTTTTTTAAAGTGAGGGCTTTTCAGAGGGCAAACACAATACAAAAGTACAAGACCACACTGTTTCAGTAATTTATATTAAAAAAGAGGTTAAAGCTAGGTTCACACAAGTGCATCTGACTTGACCCGATTTTCAGTGTAATTTATTAGTGCGTTTTTCATGCTTTGTGTTATTTTTTTTGTAGGAGGAGGCTGAATTTTATACACAAAACTCTGCCAAATTCACACTAAAAATGCTTTTACATGCTTTTTACACACATTTTGGTAGGTTTCCTTTGAAGGCTGTAGGGCCAAAATTGTACTACATCTGCACCAAAGTAGCACATATACCTTTTCCAAAAACACACTGCACTGCTTTGATGTGAATCTCCACTGTTGAAAATAATATGATTTCCATTGTCATGCAATTCTGTGTGACTGAAGCCACATCTGAAATCACACTAGTGTGAACCAGGCCTTAGTTTTATATTGTTTTAAATAAATGTGGCTTGCTTTACTTGGTGCTTTGGGTATTGTGAGCGTTATGTGCCATCTGGAAAAGTTAAGTGTGGCAATACATAACAATTAAGGCGTCAAAGACTGTTGGAAGCTAGTTAATTACTGCATATCCTATGTTGATACCCATCAGTGGCGGCTGGTGGTTTTTTGTTTTGGGGGGTGGGGGGCGGCACCTCAGGCCCCTCCGCTTGCTGTCTGCCGGTTAATCCACCGGCACTTACCCTATCTAGGCATCGGGCAGCAGCGGGGATTGGGCATTGACAGACATCAAGGATTGGCGGGGATCGGGGCATCGGTGGACATCAGCTTGCATCGGGCAGTGGCTCCTGTGTCTTCTCCTCCTCCTCCTCCTCCTCCTCCTCGTTTTCTGACTTGCATCTACTCCCCTACCAACAGGGCAGCACTCAAGTGTTTCACACCAATATAAACAATAACAACATAAAGTGCATAATAATAATAATTCTATAATATATAATAATAATAATAATATATCCTAACATTTAAAGGCAGTTTCAACATAGAACATTCCCACTCACATAAACATACCTATGATCAGAAAAGTGTCCAGACCAGCGAATGGTAAAAATACATAACTAAAAAAAGAATACCCAAAATTTCCAAAAGCTGCCATTTCAAAATGTCCATAAAGCTCAAATGAGCCCTAAAGATGTAACCCGTGCATAATAAATATAATGATAATATTAAGATATCACAATGCTCTACAGTTTTTTGCACAAATCCTAACTTCCGAGTGTTCTTCCTATGCAGAAACAATAACTTATTTTAGAAGAAGAGGAATTGTCTTGAGCCACACATAAAATCCACTAATAAGGAATGCTGGTGAGCAGAAAAAGTCAGGCAGACCACAAGTTAACAAATATATATATACAGTGCATCCGGAAAGTATTCAGTGTTTCACTTTTTCCACCTTTTGTTATGTTACAGCCTTATTTCAAAATGGATTCAATTAATTATTTTCCTTAAAATTCTATAAACAATACCTCATAATGACAACGTGAAAGAAGTTTGTTGGAAATCTTTGCAGATTTATTAAAAATGAAAAAAAAATCACATGTACATAAGTATTCACAGCTTTTGCCATGACATTCAAAATTGAGCTCAGGTGCATCCTGTTTCCACTGATCATCCTTAAGGCGTTTCTACAACCTGATTGGAGTCCACCTGTGGTAAATTCAGTGGATTGGGCATGATTTGGAAAGGCACACACCTGTCTATATAATGTCCCACAGTTATCAGTGCATGTCAGAGCACAAACCAAGCCATAAAGTCCAAGGAATTGAGTGAAACAGGATTGTATCGAGGCACAGATCTGGAGAAGGGTACAGAAAACTTTCTGCAGCATTGAAGATCTCAATGACCGCCCGGCCAAACTGAGCAATCAGGGGAGAAGGGCCTTTTAGGGAGGTGACCAAGAACCCGATGTTCAGCTCAAACGTTTTTCTGTGAAGAGAGGAGAACCTTCCAGAAGAACAACTTTCTCTGCAGCACTCCACCAATCAGGCCTGTGTGGTAGAGTGGCCAGATGAAAGCTACTCCTCAGGAAAAGGCACATGACCACCGGCCTGGAGTTTGCCGATACACACCTGAAGGACTCACAGACTATGAGAAACAAAATTCTCTGGTCTGATGAAACAAAGATTGCTTTCTTTGGTCTTAATGGCAAGCGTCATGTCTGGAGGAAACCAGGCACCGCTCGTCACCCGGCCAATACCATCTCTATAGTGAAGCATGGTGGTGGCAGCATCATGCTTTGGGGATGTTTTAGGGTCAGGAACTGAGAGACTATTTAGGATCAAGGGGAAGATAAATGAAGCAATAAACAGAGACATCCTTGTTGAAAACCTACTCCAGAGCGCTCTGGACTTCAGACTGGGGTGAATGTTCATCTTTCAAGAGGACAATGACCCTAAGCACACGGCCAAGATAACAAAGGAGTGGCTACGGGACAACTCTGTGAATGTTCTTGCGTGGACCAGACTTGAACCCGATTTGAACATCTCTGGAGAGATCTAAAAATGGCTATGCACCGACGCTCCCCATCCAACCTGATGGAGCTTGAGAGGTCCTGCAAAAAAGAATGGGAGAAACTGCCCAAAAATAGGTGTGCCAAGCTTGTACTCAAAAGGACTTGAGGCTGTAATTGGTGCCAAAGGTGCAACATACTGAGCCAAGGCTGTGCGTGTACATGTGATTTTTTTTTTTCTTATAATTAATACATTTGCAAAGATTTCAAACAAACTTCTTTCACATTGTCGTTCTGGGGTATTGTTTGTAGAATGTTGAAGAAAATAATGAATTTAACTACTTCAGCCCCGGAAAGTTTTACCCCCTTCCTGACCAGAGCACTTTTTGCAATTCGGCACTGCGTCGCTTTAACTGACAATTGCGCGGTCGTGTGACGTTGTACCCAAACAAAATTTGCGTCCTTTTTTTCCCCACAAATAGAGCTTTCTTTTGGTGGTATTTGATCGCCTCTGCGCCATTTCTGATCACCGATATAAACAAAAGAAGAGCAACAATTTTGCAAAAAAAACCAAATTTCTTACTTTTTGCTAAATTACTAATCCAAAAAAAATATAAAAAAAAATTTTTTCATCGGTTTTGGCCGATTTATATTCTTCCTCATATTTTTGGTAAAAAAAAATCACAATCGCCGTTTATTGATTGGTTTGCGCAAAAGTCGCCGCGTTTAAGGATGGTAATTCATTTCTGGGGTTTTTATTTTTTTTATTGTTTACTAGTAATGGCAGCGATCTGCGATTTTTAGTGGTCCTGTGATATTGGGGTGGACATGTCGGACATTTTTGACTCTTTTTTGGGACCAATGACATTTATTCAGCGATCAGAAATTTAAATGTCCACTGATTACTGTATAAATGTCATTGGCAGTGAAGGGGTTAACCTGCAGAGGGAGATCTAGGGGTTAACTGTGTTCCTTGGGTGTGTTCTTACTGTGGGGGGGCTGGGCTACCATGGGCATAAGAGATCTAACTGATCCCAGTGACAGGGATCAGTAGATCTCCTATGCCCCCACTAACAGAGCAGGGGAACCGCCATGTTTACATCCCCGTTCCTTGGCTGTGGCCGCTCATCCGATGTCCGCAGGCGAGCCGCGGGCACACTCCTCAGAAGTACGGCGGGCGCGCGCCCCCTAGCGGCCACCTGCAGATCGCCGCTTTTTTACGGCGATTTGCGCTCAGCGTCCACACTGCTGCCGTGAATGCACGGCAGGCGGTGTGGAACCGGTTAATCCATTTTGGAATAAGGCTGTAACATAACAAAATGTGGAAAAAGTGAATTGCTGTGAATACTTGAATGCAAAACATATACTGTGTATGTATGTATGCATATGTATGTATGTATGTATATGTGTGTATATATATATATATATATATATATATATATATATATATATATATATATATATATATACACACCCCTTACATTTTTGAAACTTTTATTATATCTTTTCATGTGACAACACTGAAGAAATGACACTTTGCTACAATGTAAAGTAGTGAGTGTACAGCTTGTATAACAGTGTAAATTTGATGTCCCCTCAAAATAACTCAATATCTGCTTCAATGAATGTAGTAGCAATTCTCAATGAATTCTCAAGTTGCTCGTCGGATATATTTGGTTCTGATTTTGCCCTTGCTTCTTCCATGAAAATAGTTGCTCACAAATACAGGTTCTGACAAGAACTGATGACATGAATAATGCGTGATTGTGAATAGTGGGATATTTTTATTTGGGAAGATAAAACTTTTTTAAAAGTCCAGTAAAGAGATGCTGTCAAATTTTTCTTTGCCTGCATGTTCACTAAGTGTTGGGCCGCATTCATAGCCTTCTATTCGGTCTGCAGGTTGGACACCCCTTGTTTATGCACTCTCCACCCAGTGCTATAAATCTTCTCCCCTTTATACATAAACCTCTTAAGTTATAGGAGGTCTGTGAATGTTGAAATTGTTCAACAATTTTTAGACGCAACTTTTCACAGATTGGTGAATCTCTGCCCATCTTTACTACTGAGACACTCTGACTCTCTAAAATGCTCTTTTTATACTCCCATAATGTTACTGACCTGTTGCCAATTAACCGAATTGGTTGTAATTTTTCTACCAGCTCTTCCTTGTTACCACTTACTTTGCCCTGCCCAACTTTTTTGTGTGTTGCTACCATCCGTTTCAAAATCACAGTAGATTTTCCTCAGTTTTCTATTTTCTATTGTGAATAAAATATGGATTTATGAGATTTGCAAATCATTGCATTTAGTTTTTTTGGAATTGGGGTTGTATTTGCTAACACAATACATGCTTGAAAAATCTCCCTTAAATAATATCTAAACCCAACATTTCATTTTCCTGATATGTGCCCGCTGTACCATGTACTTGCATCAAAAAGTATCATGCTCGCTCTGTATTGCTTCCTTTGTGAGAAATCCCTGGTGATCCTGACAGTCCCTCTGCTTTCCAGTTACAAACTGACCACACTATGCAAGAGAGCACAGTGTGGTCAGTCCTCTAGCTATGCTGGAGCCTGCTCTCCTCTGATGATCAGACTTCTCCTAACCCCCCCCGCACACCCTTGCCACAGTGAAGATCAGTGTACTGCTTTTTCCTCCCCTAGCTCTTATGCAGCTGAGAACAGAGAACAAAGATATTTATAATGTTTTTTTTTTTTCCTTTTTTTTTTTTTTAATATTTTTTTTATTAGTTTTTTTTGCAGTGTTTTTAAGCATGGTAATTTCCTTTCTGTTTTGATTTTGTTTGTTTACGCCTAATGTTTTTTTCTTCTATTTTAAACTGAATGGGTTGCTTTACGAGGAGAGCCCTTTCACAGTGGAATGTTTTTCAGGTAATTTAGAGCTAAAATAGCGCCTGAACCCCCCCCCCCAAATCCACCCTAGTGTGAAAGCCCGAGTGTTTTCACACTGGGGCGGTGCACTTGCAGGACATTAAAAAGTCCTGCAAGCAGCATCTTTGGGGAGGTGCGGGAGCAGTGTATACACCGCTCCTTCACCGCCCCTGCCCATTGAGATTAATGGGCAGCGCTTCCGAAGCGTCTGAACACCGATTCGGAAGCGCTGTGCGCTAGCACTTTTAACCTCCTGTTAACCCCTTCCTAGCCAAAGCGCCGCTATAACAAAGGTAAAGTGCCGCTTTACCACTACCGCCCCAGACGCCCAATTGTGAAAGTAGCCTAATGTGAGTTCTGCCTGCCTGTTGGCCATCTCTTTACACAACTTCCTGAATTCCATGCAAGCTTTGCAGCTTCTTCTCTGCTGTTTACCTTTAATTTCTAATGACTACACCTCCCATAGAACCTTTCTGCCTGCAAACAATGTTTCTTTTACTGACTTATGAAACTCCTCCTCTCAGCAACTCTCTATGCAGCATGGTTTCTCAACCCGCGTTCCTCCAGAGGTTGCTAGGGGTTCCTTGAGCAATGAGCAATTTCTGCCCCTTAGATAAGTTCCCACTGACCCCATTGATCTTTTTAGCTATCTGTAAAGGGGTTATGTTTCACAGTGACCAAGTGTAAGGAGCATTCTTCCCACTGACCATCACACTAATGTATCATGAGTTGTAGATATAGTACATTTTGGTAGGGGTTCCCTGAGACCCGAAAGTTATTTTAAGGGTTCCTCTGTGCTGAAAAGGTTGTGAAAGGCTGCTCTATAGAGTTCAGATGGCAGGTTCTGCGAATTCTCTGTCCTAGCAGTGCCTACTCACTGAATACGTATGTAACACATAACTAAAGTGGGACTTTCACAGATACTTTTGGAAGTCTCATTTTGGTTGCATTTTGACATATTTATTGAATAAGGGATGATGCTTCAGATACAGAATGTTTGCTCATGAGGTCCTAAGTTAACAGATAAATGTGTCACAGAATTCAAGAATGTAAATGTGTGAGGCTCTAACCAGGTCAATTTACAAAGTTCAATATCGTTCCGATGAATAAGAATAAGCTAGAAATGTTTCAAATAGAATATTTTTTGGGTTTTTTTTTTTGCATAAATACACTTTAATAATCGATCACTAAAGTGGCATCAGCAGCAATAGCTTTCCATTCAAAAGGAAGGTTCAGGGAGGGTGGGAAGGCTCTTTGTATTGCTGGCAATAATAGCACATATTTTGGTGTGCACCAAATTACCCCTTGAATAAAGGAATCGCCACAAACTGAATTGTCACCCCAGCACTGCTTATATTTTAAAAGCCAATTAAAGTGTTTTGATCTGTTAGTTCAGAAGGCAGGAACCCACACTAATGGTGTGCCAGTTAATGGCCAATGCAGACAGAAGTTGAGGACTGTAATGCAGCAGTATCTATCCGTGATTATAGTCCTGTTGGGTACTTCATATGCTGTGCCTGGTATTCAATTTTTAGACATTTTTATAAGGTTTCAAATGGGCAAGAGCTGCAAGATGGCAGTCACAATAAATTTTTTTTGTTAGATCAACTAAGATGTGATTCCTGATTACTAGTTGCTGAAGGTTTCTGCACATTTCATATGGTCTTTTCACTTATGGAGAGGAAGCCCAAAACGTGCACAAAAAAACTGCCAATTTTATAGCTTTGCAACTCTTCTTTTATGTCCATTTACAGTATGCAAGCATGTGAATATATTTGTTTGCATTATAATAAGCTAATAAAATATGCTTTAGAAGCGACACAAAGGTCATTTAAATCAATACTGAGGGGCCTGCACTTATCCCTGACACTGAAATATTTTTGAAGCCAAGTGTAGTCTCAAGTGCACATTAGAGAAGGATTTAAACAGGTACATTGATGTTTGCTTACTGACCAAGTAACTAATGAGAAGCAATTATTACTCATCAAGGAGTTTTTTCACTCCTCTTCTATCTAGATAGTGCATTCTCTCCCATCTCTGTGCAGACGATGTCTTTTCAAAGCATGGTTTAGACACCGCTGACAGTTTGTTTTATTTTTAATTGCACAGAGCGCTGACCAGTAAGACTTTAGCTTTCAGTAGTCTTGTACACTTTAGTACTAAAAGCTTACTTTTGGTTGGCTGCTTTTATGCATGGTATGCTATGTAGGGAGCAGTATTGTTATGTGTCCTTGTCAATTTCAGCATATTTTAGTGGTTGATCCTTGTATATGTATTACAAACACTTTAAAAATAACTTTAAAATCATAGTCACTAGAGTTGCAAAGGGTTCATTTGGGAGTCTTTTCAAGAAACCAATAGAATGTCCATAGGTTTATAGATTGCTCAAGGCTTTTTGTATTGAAATCCACAGATAGGCTGTTTTTGTTCAGTGTAAAATCAATGTGAAATTGGAGAACGTGTCATTCCATTATGTTTTATTATTCCAATTATTCTGTTCAGCCTGTGCTATATTTGGTTTTTCACATTTATCCTGTGCTTTGAAAGCTCAGTCCATTTGAACTGAATTTTCATTCTTTTGATTAGGTCAGGCGGGCAAATCAACTACACAATTTTATTTATCTTTTTGGGGACTCCAGCAATATTGATCTGTCACCTGAGTCTCCAGATCTGCCCAGCTGTTTTGGCTTTTCAGGGGAGTCTTGCTGTTTGTACTAGAATTTCAAACATGGGGTACCATTTGGGGTCGGAATATATGAAGCCAGAGCCCACCAATACCTGGAAAATCAGTTGTGAGTAGACTGTAATTTCTAAAGCTGCTTCATTCATATCGTATGTAGTTTTGGTCGATAACTTGGTTAAATATAGAGTAACTTTAGCGTCTATGACCTTTACAAAGTCCACTGAGAGTGCTGTGATGCTGCTGTCTTCTCTTTAATAAAGAAAATGAAGGAATTCAAAAGGAGCATAGTGGCCTTGCTGTGAAGGGTACTTGGGGACTAGGGTAGACTGATCTTACTGCCAGAGTTCTTAATAATAATAATAATAATAATCATAAACTAGTAAATCACTTAAAGTACCAGTATCATTTTTAAGGTATGTTTTGATTTACATTCTAAGTACTTAAACATCGTCTGCTTCTGTCCGATGCTAGGTTTGCAATTTGAAAAATAAGGGATAAGGTATTGTAAAGCGCTGCGTAAACTGTTGGCACTATATACATCCTATATTATTAATATTAGATTATCCTAGATTTCAACTGCAAGTGGGGGGGGGGGTAATGGGGGTATAAAGTGTGGGGTAGTGGGCAGGGCCACTGATAAGGGGGGTCTTGTCAGGTAGGTTGTACAGGGCCCTGTGATCAGTGGCAAAGCTAGACAGTCTTTCACCCGGGGCAAAGAATCAGTTTGGTATTCTCCTCTATTACCCCCCCCCCGTGCTCCTCTGGCCCTCCTGTGCTCCTCTGGCCCTCCCGTGCTCCTCTGGCCCCCGTGCTCCTCTGGTCCCCCGTGCTCCTCTGGTCCCCTGTGCTCCTCTATTCCCCCCATACTCCTCTGGTTCCCTCCACATGCTCCTCTGGTCCCCCCCACATGCTCCTCTGTTCTTCTACGCTCCTCTGTTCCTCCACATGCTCCTATGGTCCCCCCGTGCTCCTCTGTTCCCTCCCCATGCTCCTCTGGTCCTCCCTGCTCCTCTGTGCCCCCATGCTCCTCTGGTTCCCATGCTACTCTAGACCCCCATATGCTCCTCTGGTCCCCCACATGCTCCCCTGGTCCTCCATGTTCCTCTGCCCCCCACATGCTCTTCTGGTCCCCCCTGCTCTTCTGGTCTCCCACGTGCTCCTCTGGTCCCCCCATGCCAGCGGGAGGTAGAGGTGGAGAGGCAGGAGGATTGGTACCAGCTGTGGCGCCCCCCTCAATGCCGCACCCGGGGCAGATGATTGGTTACCGTCCTGACTCCAGTTTGTGTATAGTGAAGAAGCAGCAAGATCCTTGTAAAATCATCACTCTACTCTCTCCTCCCGTCATCTTGTTCTGCCTGCTAGAACTGCCCCCTTTTCTTCCACTGTGAAAAAAGAAGGCTGATATCAAGACCTGTTTAGCCACTTACACTTGTTGCAAATTTGAAATTATTTTAAATTAATACTTCACTACATTTTTGGTGGTTTACCCTGAATAGACAGCCAGCTTGAACATTGCTTACATGTAGAATACCTCAAGACACCTGGATGGCTGTAGCTTCAGCTATAGGTTAATTGGAGTGATCCGTTTATTTTATACAGCTTGTTTATTGCTGTACGGTGTACCACCCTGACTTGTGCTCCTAACAGATGGCACTGTCATCTCCAGCTACACAAAGCAGCTTACTGGACAGTGTACATTGCTCCTCTGTCTGTAGTGCTGACCAGCATCTAAAGAAATCCAATTTTAATCTCCTCCTCTTCTAGGTAAGAATATCACATTGTGAGTCTGCAACAAAACTAGTGACAGGGCACAATGCTGATCTGTGGTTTTAATTATACATTAACCCTTCAGGTGCAGATGAGAAGAGTTGGCCAGTTTGACAATATAAATGTATGCCTAAAATTTATTGCTAAATTACTTAATAAATACAGGCAGTTATTATATAGAAATCTACTTAATACTGTAATAACATTAGCAGTACTAATAATAATCTAGCACCCTGTATACTCACTGTAGACATTTATCTAGTTTAAGAGAATTCTATCATCCCTTTCAAGTATAGAGCTGCTTAAGTCCCTAACCTCTATCCACCACATCAAGTAGTTGTTTATATGGGGCAGATTAAGGAAAGCCCCCTATTGCATCCTGGGAATAGTTTTCCTGGGCAAGATATAAAAAGCTGAATAGGAGTGAACACACATGGGTTCTTACTTATTTTTCTCAGATATTTATATAGCGCTGTCAATTTTTTATGAAGTACTTTTTACATATTGTATATTCACATCAGGCCATGCCCCTAGAGAGCTTAGTATCTAAAGTCCCTATCTCAATTGCGCGCACACACACACACACACCCACACACTAGGGCCAGTTATAGACTGGAACCAGTTAACCTCTCGCATGTCTTTGGAGTGTCAGAGAAACCCACACAAGCACAGAGAACATGCAAACTCCATGCAGATAGTGTCCTGAGTGGGTTTCGAAAAGGGAACTCAGTTCTGCAACTTATTTAGATGTAATACTACTTGGTGGAATTATGATTGATTAAGCTGCCAAAGTTGTTCTTGTTCAGTCCAATTTTTATATGATTTGGATATGCTTGTAAAATACTGGGTGAAATATATGTATGCCCTGGTATTATGCGCTTTGCAGCTGATTTGTTATCTAGCCTTTGGTTCCTGTCTCAGGACAACATGAGGTGGGGTTGCTTTCTCTCCTGGGGCCTATTATGTGTCTCCACATATGAGTGTTCGTTGGCATAAATCAGGAGATGGTTACTTCTGCAAGAGCAGTGCAGTCTGCCGACATGCTCCAACATCTGTTTGGGGTGGATGCATGGACTGCTGTTGATCATAGGGCAGCTTTCCAAGGGTTCCAGGAGTATGGGAGGCATCATTGAGTGAAAGAGGTATAGTTACAAGTTCGTCTAAAAGTGGCAGTGAGAGGATATCCACCATGGTTGTGTTGGGTCCCATATTTAAGAAAGTCAGTCCTTTCCGTGACGGTGGGAGTCCAGGTCTGCTTGGGGTCATCCCCGGTGGCCATCACTGTGTTTTGTTATCCTCTGGTAAGTAGTAGAAGTGTTATTTTCAATAAAGCAGTACTGGATTCTTGTTTTAGCCTGGAACCAACCAGGATCAGGAACCAAGTAATTTGGACTGTTTTTTTTTTTTCATACATCATTATGCATCAATAATTATCATGTAATGTGTAAGAAGCAACCCTGTGCTCTCCACCCAAGCAGCTCTAACCCTGAACAGATGTATTATCTGTATGAGACTCCTTTTGTGCAAGGTGGGCGTGTTCACTTAGACTGAAGTACTTCTTTCTTCTACATTGCAATCATGCTGAGTCTAGTAGACTGTAATGTCTTGTCTATTATGCACGCTATTGAACACTTCTAGAAATAATAGGCTGTTATTTGAAGCTTTGTATATCTGTACTGGTTGGTTGGAGAAGGGGACACTCCAGAAGCTTGTCCTGAAAATATAAATGTAAGTGCAAATAAAAACGTAAGTATTACAGACTGTACTTAATTATTCTGCTATCTAAAAAAAAATTCACATTACTTTTTTCCCTCAGGTTAATCTATCTGTTAAACATTCATATGGGTGCTTACAGCTGCCTGGGTTTCTCTGGTATCTCTAACTAAGCTTATGGTGAGTGTATAAACTATTTCAGCATATGTGTATCTTAAAATAAGCAAACGTAAAAAAAATAATGACTTAGTTGATAAGAGTACAAGGAGCAGTCAGGCAGGAGTAGCGAAGGGAGGAGGCTGGTGGGGGAACTTTACATCAGGTCTGAAAAGCAAGTAATTTAAGGCCCGATTTACCCTGTTGCAGTGCATGAACACATTACTGCATTCTCAGCCACTTCCATGTTTTCAATGGGCTGCTAGGAGGCCATAATATGATATGCAGCATTTCCTTTTTTCTTTTTTTAACTTATTTACATTGCCACAGATAATGCCAACAATTTGAATGTATAAAGGTATACATAAAAAAACGAAGTGACATTTTCCATAAGTAGGCAAAGAACAGCGAATAATATGAGGACCATGAACTGCCAATTGAGATAGAGCATAAGTAACTTTGTATAAATACTAAATAATCAGGTCATAGGGTTGTATCTAGTATTATGCCGTAGGATGCCACTGAGTGCGATGAGAAGTGTATCCTAAATCGTATTACATTTGTAGCGACTATTATGGCTAGCCTGACCTAGAGGAGGATTATAGGGAGAGTAGGGGGAGGCTGTAAAGAGAGAGCGATGGGTTAACTGGTCTCCTGCAAAGGGGAGTTATGGGGAATATTGGAAGAGAGAAAAAGTTATTGCTCACCAGGGGAATGGCCCTCAGGATAGGGTGTGTATTAAAACACATTAAATGGTCCAGATGGAACCATGTGGTTGTAGCTTAGTGACCAGACCCTCAAACTATGTTCCTTGAGTCAAGGGTAGAGGATTTGTCCATGGTTTGCAAGTAGGGATGGATGGTTTGGAAGTATAGCCAGGGTCTCCAGGTAAGGCAAACATTTTCCTCTGTATTGGGTAGCATCATGGTAAGGCCCTAAGATGGTTCACATATTTTGTGTGTCACTCCAATGCACAGTAAAATGCATGTTATACCACACTTTACTGCAATAGAATAGATTGAAGGGGCCTTTTAGGTAAACCCTCTTATTTGCATGCTTGTTCTGAAACAGTTAATTTAGATATAAAGTCAGATGGTCAGCATGGGAATTACAGAATGTGGAATTGGCAGCCTCCACGTTTATCTCAGAAAAAATGTCTTGGGCTCTCTCATACTACCCACACAGGAAAAAGATTTATTTACTGGTGAGGTCTGGTGTCAGCTGCTGGGTGGTGCACCTTGCATTTTTACAATGTTGAGCAGTGTTTTATGTTTTTTTTTTTTTTCTTAACTTTATTGAAATGACAGACTTGTGTGAATGAGCCCAAAAACTGTATGACTGGGCAAAATAATAAAATTACTAATAATAATGAAATGTTCAGTACAATCTTTAGAAATAACTTGTATCCATGTTTTGCCGTGTTTTCAACCCTTGTTCTGTGGTCCCGCAGGAGGAGCAAAGGCAGGGTTGACCAAACTGTTTTGGATTTTAGTGCAGCAGAGGCAGTATTGTAAACTCACTACAGGAAGCGGTCTCACTGGATTTCTGACCAGATGTGTTCTTGCAGCATACAGTTTGACCTCCTTACCTTTCCTGTATATGAAAAAGTTATAGCTGGTGATCTCATGTAATAAGGCCTCGTTCACACGGATGTACTTAAGTGTTCACCTGTAAAAAGGTCTGTTTGCCCCCACATGATGCACAGTAGTTCTGTGTATCTGCATGCCGACAGTTCTATTCATGTTAATTGGGATGCAGTGGCTGCATTGACACAGCTGCTGCACCCAGTTTGACATCCATGTGGGTGAGGGGGTGTGCCCCCGAATGCAGACAATATGAGTCATAAAGTTATTTCTGTTTCTGTTCACTGCTGCAAAATTACAGGCAGTCAGCAGCAGAGATCTCTCCAACCACCTCTGCCTCTACAACCTCCACGTCTCATACTTGTAGTAACAAGTCTCTGTACCCTTGCTGTGTTCTGAGCCATTTCCAACAAATGAAAAATAGCATCACTGGATTTTCTGGGGAGTATAGGAAAAAAAGTGGGACAATCAACCTGTTTATTTACCAGCATCTAAATAAAAAATATCAGCAGAGTAGAATGACCAGTTAAAATGTCTTCTTTTTTTTCACTTGAGTATGGGAAAAAGTTAATGATATGCTAGAAAGTGAATTGGAAACTCCTTTTAGATTAGAATACATAATTTATGAATGTGAACAATCTCTTGGAGTGGTTTTCAGGTAAATCATAGCTGTTCTGGAATATATCATTGCCTTGTGTCATAGCTTGAAGATGAAAGCAAGTAACTTTATTAAACATCTGCAGAATTATACTTTGTTGCAGTTCATTGTTTTTTGTTTTCAGAGGAACATTTAACCCTAAAATACATTTTAATTTGTATTTATCATGTTCTGATTCTCCAAAACCAAAAATGGCACTAAATTTATTTTTTGTTATGTTTTTAATTCTATTTAAAGTGTTACTAAACCTAGTAATATGAAATTAGTTAATTTGCAGTTTCATGTGCAGCTTTACTACCCTCACTGTGTATTATTATCTGGCCTTGCCAAGAGAGGCCCTGCATGAGGGTGTGGATCTATCCATACAGGATCAAAGAGCCTTTTTACACAATGCAGAGTATTAACCCCTTAAGGTCCACAGTGAGTATAACAAGCATGATATGCTGCACATACAGACTGATTTTACTGTTGTGGGTTTAGTAACACTTTTAAGTACATATTCTTAACTCCATAAAAGGCCCATCTGCTCTCAGCCTCCTCCAAATCTTAATTACTTCACCCCCGGAAGGATTTCACACTTTAGGACCAGAGCCCTTTTTGCGATTCGGCGCTGCGTCACTTTAACTGACAATTGCACGGTCGTGCGACATTGTACCAAAACAAAATTTGCGTCCTTTTTTTCCCACAAATAGAGCTTTCTCTTGGTGGTATTTGATCACCGCTGCGTCATTTCTGATCGCCGCTATAAACAAAAGAAGAGCGACAATTTTGCAAAGAAACCCAAATTTCTTACTTTTTCCTACAATACAAATCCCAAAAAAAAAAAAAAAAAACATTTTTTTCAACGGTTTTGGCCGATTTTATATTCTTCCTCATATTTGTGATTTAAAAAAATCGCAATCTGCATTTATTGATTGGTTTGCGCAAAAGTTGCCGCGTTTACGGATGATAATTCATTTTTGGGGTTTTTATTTTTTTTTTACAAGTAATGGCAGCGATCTGCGATTTTTAGCAGTACTGCGATATTGGGACGGACATTTCGGACCATTTTGACACTTTTTGTAGACCATTGGCATTTATACAGCGATCAGTGCTATAAAAATGCACTGATTACTGTGTAAATGCCATTGGCAGTGAAGGGGTTAACCTGCAGGGGGTGCTCTAAGGGTTAACTGTGTTCCCTGGGTGTGTTCTAACTGTATGGGGGCTGCCCTAGCAGGGGAAGGGGAGCGATCACAGCTTCCATATAGAGGAAGGCTGTGATCACAGCCCTTCCCCATCTCACAGAACGGAGATCCGTGTTTACATTCACGGACCTCCGTTCTTTCACTCTGGGGGGGCATCGCAGGTAGCCGGCGGAGATCGAGTCTGCCGCACCCGCCCCCTGGCCCCCTCCGGACACAGTGAGCGCTCACAGTGCTCGATCTCGCAGCCGCCGTCGTATGGCGGCGTTTTGCGATATCGAACCACCTTGTCGCCGTCAACCTGCAGTTGGCGGTCGGCAAGTGGTTAAAATAATTTTTTTGCTGCTGTGATCTGACTTCCTGTTAGAGGATGGCTACATCCATTCTTCATGACCCCACGTACGTAGGAACCTTGCTACCCTCTCTTGCTTTCTATGCGATGTGTAGTGTGCATAGAGCAGTGCACATGACCTAAACAAATGTGCATTGCTTATTCCAAACACCTGGAAGTAAGGGGGAAAAGGAGAGGTACAGGAGCTAATGGAAGACTTTACATCACAGCAGAAAAACACCAGAAGAAATTCTTTAATGAAAACTAGATTACATGACCATTAACTAGTGGATGTGTGTCAAATATTTTTTTAACAATAAGGATATTGCTTAGTGTCTCTATAATCACATCTCCGCCACTGGTTAGATAGGCTGGAAGCATTACATTGCTAGACAAGGGGTGTTTCTAAATGTAGCCCAGATGAACATACCTCTCAGCACCTGCTTTTTTTAATAAGTAGATCAGGCTTTGTAGGTCAAACCTACAACAGGTTTTCTTTAAAGGTCGAGTTCACCTTTGGAACATGGTACTTGTTACTCCCATATTTAGGGTGTAATATGCAATGTTCTAATACTTGCCCTGCTCCCCCCCCCCCCCCCAATTCTCCACACCTGGTGTCACTTTCAAAATTGGAGCATACATGCAGGGCTCTGCCTGTATAGCCGCATCGTTCGTTCACAGCATAGTTCTCAATGGACTTTGAGGATGCTGATGAGCACCCTTGTAGTCTATTGACACTTCCTTCAGCTTTAAAAGAGAAAGCCTGTATAGAGGCAAGGGAAAGCTGAAGTAAGTGTCTGAAGGAGCCTGACAACGCAACTGTGATCCACTGATCATGGGTGGAATGCTAAGCAGGCTCCTGTAGAAAAAAATAATGAATAAACTTTTTTTTTCTGCAAATAAATGTGCATGTAATATTTTTGTTGCATTCCCTGACAGTTTTTTGGATTTTAGAATTACACCATTTTGTACACTGCTTTTTTCTTTTTATAAATATTTTGTTAATTTTAAAACTTTCCAAATACATTTGCTGAGGTCAAATTCATCAGTTTATTTATGCATGCTGACATTTCTAATTATTTGATCTTTGTGTGCTGATTATTTGTGTTTCATCATAAACCTGATGCTACGTAACACTTGCAAATGAGATATTTTGCACTCAGCACTGGCCAGTTGGCCACCAAAGTTCTATATTTCACTCCTTAATACGTATAAGAAAGTTCTTCTGCTTTTCTGCCTCTTTGGTGTTCATTAATCCTCCTTGACTTCTTCCTGCTAGCTTTCCTCCTTCTGTGTTCTTTTGGACATAATCTCTTTTACATGTGTGGAAACAGCCAATGTCTGCATACCCTTGTTATGTTCGAAGTGTATAGTCTATTGATATAAAAGACATGACACGGAGAAATATGGAAATTAAATTTATTCTGTGGAGTTAATCAAAAATGAAAATGCTTTTTTGTAAAGTTATGCTGTTGATTACACATTTGAAATTGGTTAATCGTTTTGTGCCAACATACACTGTCCCCTGTATAATTCATTACCATTATGCCATATTGTATTGTGGTTGCATTCTTCTCTAACACTTAAATAAGTGTGTTTAAACAGAGAATCTCACTGCTGTTCCATGCAACATTTAACACCAAGGCTACATGTTCATGGTTTGTAATGATATCAGCTGTTATGACAGTTGATGCTCTGTCATTACAGTAGCCGCTCTTTGTTCAGCTTGATGTGGTGATGTACAGTACCAGTTAAGTAAATGAGTCATAACTGGCAGACAATGTGGACTCCTTAATATCAGATTCAGGATAATTCATTGTAAGCTCTGTTTCTTATCAATTATTCATGACAACAATCAGCTTCACAGTGTTTGTATAGACTCTTGTTTTGTAACTCCACTAGATTTTTGTGTTCCTTCTGTATGGATCCAATTTTACAATCAAAAGTTCATTCCATGTTGTATATGCTCCCTCTGTTATGTGTTCCACCTAATCTCTGCTCTTGCAGTAAATAACAGTGAAGGCTCAACTGAAAATGTTTAACCTACTAGACTATTACCGCAACCCCAATGTTGTAACATTAGCTGTTTACAAAACTCTCAACTCTCCCTCATCTTCTTTCAGTTCTGTATGTCCCTTGTTCCTCAGTTGTCCTTTTTGTTGTGATGTATAAACGCTATACAAATTTATTAAAGCCCAACTCCAGAGTTTAGAAAAAAATCTACTCCTACAGTGGGGCCCCACTGCCAATGTCCAGTGTTCATTTTGTAAAGGGGGTACAGGAACAGGCAAGATAACTTGTACTATCTTCTTCTCTGGCCACCTCCTGCTGCTGACCTCCTCTTCTAGATGCTTTGGGCAATGGGCAGTCCCTCATCATTATCATGTAGAATGTAGGGATATAAACCCTGTATTGTACACTGTGGGGTCGAGCCTGCAACCATGGCTGGAAGTGCCTTAGAGAAGAGGTTGTGGAGGACTGGTCCCACCGCTGGAGGGAGCGTGCTGTAGCATGGATGGAGGTTAAGTATTTGCTCCTTATTCAAGCACTTCCAGACAAAGTGAACATTTAACCCTTGCAGTGGGGGGGGGTAGACTTTTTTTTTTTTTTTAATACCTAGCGTTGGTCTTCAAAGCTAATCTCCAGGGAAACAAAAAATGTTGGTTCTAAAGACAGAAGGTTTTGTATCTTAATGCATTCATCAGGAAGTTAGTTGCGCATCTTGGGTAAAGTATTTATGTTCTTACTCATGAGGAATTATCCAAATTACATATCGGTAAAGCGGAAGTGCTTCCTCCGCCATTTTAACTAATCCCGATGTTGGTAGTACATTGCCCTTACTTACGATCATTTTGTCATACATATATCAACTCTGCCATATATATATTTTTCCCGTGTCAACTCTCAAACTAGTGTGTTTATATTCCCCAGATTCAATTTTGCTAATCTCAATCCTATATTTAAATCCGTTTATGAGAACAGAAATAGGGTGGCTGGATATACTTGTACATCTTAAAGATTTCCTATTCCAAGAATTGAATAAAAAATATAAATGGAAAATTATAATAAAAAATATAAAATCAAAATAAAAAAGAATAACATAAAAAATAGTAAAAAATGAAAATAAAAATATAAATCAGGTGCAATAATACTTCCTTCTAGTCTAAGACAATATTGAACATATCTGCCTATAACATATGCCTACCATATCGCCTATGGTGCAAAAAAAAACAATTTATATCTAGTTCAATATTTAATCCATGTGGTGTCATGGTATTTAAATCCAATAAGTTTCCTTACGTGAAACCTCCCTCCTAAGATTACAGAAAAGTATGAAGAATCAGCAATAAAGCTAAGACCTCATGTAAACCCCCTTGGATTTGCTCCCATCAGGGCTGGACTGGATATAGGCCAGGTGATTTTACACCACCACCTCACTCCATCCAACCAACCTTGGGTAGTACAGGTAATACTACTGCTATTTCCATGGCATACCCTTTTACTTTTTACTCTTTACACTGGGATCACATTTTTGCATTTGTGCTATCCCCCCCCCCCCCCTCACCTCTTTTGGCGATTATACCTCTGATCCCCAACTCTGATTCCCAATACTGTTATACATGTATTGATTCTGATTTATTATTTGGCTGCAGCTCTCCTCACTGCAGCCCTGGCCGGCAGAGCCACCGTATGCTTCTTGTGGGTAGTGTCCCCCTGTCCACCGCGGGCCCATCTTCTGCGCCTGGTCGGTGTGACGGCCGTCTCTCCACCTCTACGGTACCCTTTGTGACCACGATAACATCCCAAGGCTGTTTTTGGTGTGCTGCACTCGTGCTGCTCAAATACACATGTAAGTGCACTACATATCCCGAATGAGCTTACTACTTTGCCTACACAATATATTTTTTATGTTATGTTATTACAACATATTATGCTTTACTTCTAGATGGAAACATTATGTTTAACCCTCAATGTAATGTTGGCTGATGAAGGATATGACTCCGAAACATGTTGGTACTATTGCAAGATTTGCCTCTTTGGTACCACTTTAATGTGGCTACACATAAGTGCAACTCACATGTTTAGGGTATTGCTTTGTACTGTTTTATAATTTCAGCAGTGCATTTTACTGTATATTGCTACTTTTTGAATGATTGTAACAAAAGTACCTTTTGATATTTGGAATTTTGATCTTCAATATAATAAAACTATTTTTTACTCTTATACCCTTTCCCAATTTTCTCTGCCTCTAAAGTCCAAGGGGGTTTACATGAGGTCTCAGCTTTATTGCTGATTCTTCGTACCTTTCTGTAATATATTACGGACGTTGGCAGAATTTTTCTGTTACTATTCCAGAACCTTTTTTGTTCCCTCCTAAGATTCAAATTCTTCCAATGTTTGTTTGTTTTATCTATTGCATACAATTTTAAAAACCTGGGCTCTCTATTATGCTTCAATCTAAAATGATTAGATACACTATGATATTTAAACCACCTATTCTAACAAATAATCCTCTAGTTGTGCTTTCTACGTACTGGAGTCCACAACTGTACTCCCAGTACGTAGGTGGTATGGGTACTGCTACAAGTAATCCATTTTTTAATAGGATATTCTTGCTTAGTTTGATTCAATTGAAATTCCTTTACTCTTCTATTTCTTTTCATAGTGGTCCTACATGGTTTACACTTGCCACATTTAAAAAAAGATAAAAGCCACTTCAGTATATTCTTTCGATTTTTTTAGGTTTGTCCATTAACATGGATTTACAATTCATGTTCCCTTCAATATTCCTCGTATGTTCCAACATATTATAACCTTATAACCTTTGTTGACAAACCTCTCTACTAAGGTGTCCGTTTGGGTCCAATAATCTTCTATTACAGGGGTGTCCAAACTTTTTTTTTTTCGAAGAGGGCCAGATTTTTTTTTTGTAATCTTTATTTATGGTAGAACTTCAAAAATATGCACAATAGGCACGTGTTTCAATATCCGGAGGAGGTAGTTATTTTCTTTACAGGCAACAACAGAGTAACATATTCTGTACACCTCTACATGGTTGTCAACCCATCTCATCCCTTAAGGGGATAACTGAAGTTATTGGCATAGGATTGCTTATTGTAAAAAAGGCACTCAAACAAGGACCCCTCCCATTGTCCAGGGTGGTCTTCCGACTTAGGTGGCCCCCAGGGCGCCGGAGTGCCGCCAGCCCTGCCGAAAAAAGGGGAGGTATAAATACCTACATCAGACCCTCTTTGGCCCATTGGCCAGCTAGGGGCATGCTGGGGCGGCGCACCGTCACTGCTGCCCCCCCCAAATAGGAGTGAGGGGGGGTAAGAGGGCCAGATTTGATGAAGTGAACATGCATGAGGGCCGACCAATTTGCCTGACATTCTTTGAACCATTAAAATTAAATGCAAATTAACTATTTCATGCAAAGTAAATCAAGGTCGAGACTGTGTGCTGCAGGGGCGTCCGGATCAGAAAACTGACTGAACAAATATAAACATTTTTTGACCAGAAAAAGCAGTTCACGCATGTGTAATTTAATTGTATATTTACCTGTTCGGCTGCACTTACGCGCCCAAACTGTTTTAAAAGCTTTGTTTTGGTTTAATGTTGGTGATAGAAATTATTTCTCATTGCATATGCAGGTTCTGCTTCTTGCTATTAGTGCTACATACCATTTCTTTTTCCCAGAGGCAGTCTCTTCACCAGTTATGACCAGATTGAAGACAGTACCAGACATGCCCAAAGTCCCGGCCAGTCCAATGATCCAAGCCCATTAACGGCGCCTCTGAAAGACTAAGGATCCCAGCTGAAGCAAGCTGAACAGCTCTACAAGCTGCACATGTTCCGCGCCCTCATAGCTGTGTGTGGGGTAGAGACACCGCACAGGCGCCGCAGGGAGAAGGAACGCACCAAATCCCACAACGTCAGAAAGATTGGGAGAACGCAGACTGAGGATGTGCAGTCCAGTGGCGTTAAGAGATCCAGAGATCCCAGGGGTCCCGAGCAGCATTTGGGGGTCACAAAACTGGAACACGGGCCGCAATTGGCCCAGGGGCTGGACTTTGGCCATGCGTGTTCTATTAGGTCACAATTTCTCTGTATCCTAATAAACTGCCCTTTTGGTGTGGCTCTTTTCCATTGTGGGTGATGGCAACTGCTATAGGGGATATACCCTTCCCTATTGGCTTCCTTAAAGTACCTACGGGTATTAATTTTGCCCCCATTCTTAAATATCACTAAGGCTGGGTTCACACTGGTACGACAAACGCTCTGACCTTGGGAGCACATGTTGCATGACTTGTAAAAATCAATGTTTCCTCCAATGTGAGCCGTCTTAACTGGCCCGACACAAGTCAATCCAACTTTGAAAAAGGTTCCTGCACTACTTTAGGCCGACTTCGATCCTACTTCAGCCTATTGAATATCATTGAAGTCGGATCATTGTCTTAACTGATCCGACTTTGGCATGCGACCTGTGCACTGAGGATCTTGAAGGGGAACCCCATGCCAAATTAAAAAAAAAAAAAAATACGGCATAGGGTTCCCCCTCCAAAATCATACCAGACCCCCTCCGGTCTGGTATGGGTTTTAGGGAAACCCCCACGCCAAAATAAAGGCACGGGGTCCCCCCCAAAATCCATACCAGACCCTTATCTGAGCACGCAACCCGGCACATCAGGAAAGGGGGTTGGGATAGGTGATAGCCCCCCCAAACCATACCAGGCCGTATGCCCTCAACATGGGGGGGTGCTTTGAGGCAGGGGGGCCACCCCAAAGCACCTTGTCCGCATGTTGATGAGGACAAGAGCTTCTTCCAGACAACCCTGGCCAGTGGCCTCTGTGGGCCCCCACCCTATGTGAATGAGTATAGGGTACATTATACACCTACCCATTCACCTAAAAAAAAGTGTCAAAAGCCGTACACAGGTTTTTTACAAAGTAATTTAAAGCAGCTCCGGCATCTCTTCTGACGTCTTCGCCCTCCGCTGATGTATTTTCCCCTCAATGGCTCTTCTCCCTTCTCGCTGATGTCTTCTCCCCTCTCCGGCTCTTTTCCTCCCTCTGCTGGGTCTTCTCTCTCTGTTGTCTTCTCCCTCTGTTCTTCCTCTGATGTTCTCTCGACGCTCCCTCCCACTGTAATGCTAGTCCACCGTGTGGCATTACTTCTATAGCCATGGGGCGTGGCCACCCAGTGACCTCATCTGGAGACCCCGTCCCCTTGTGACATCACAGCCCAGGGCATTATGGGTGGTGATGTCACAAGGGGTGGGGCCTCTGGATGACGTCACCAGGTGGCCATGCCCATGGCTATATAAGTAATGCCACACGGTGGACCTAGAATTACAGCGGGAGGGAGTGTCGAGAGAACATTGGAGGAAGAACAGAGGGAAGAAGAGCCGGATAGGGGAAGAAGACATCAGCGGAGGGAGAAAAAATCGGAAAAGAGATGCCAGAGCTGCTTTAATAAATTACTTTGTCAAGAACCTGTGTTCTGTTTTTATTTTTGACACTTTTGTTTGTATTTGTACTTTTGAATGTACCCCATACTAATTCACATAGGGTGTCACATAGGGATCTGGAATTTGGGGGCCCCCTTGTTAAAGGGGGCTTCCATATTCCAATAAGCCCCCCTGCCCGCAGACCCCGACAACCACCGGCCAGGGTTGTCAGGAAGAGACCCTTATCCTCAACATGGAGACAAGGTGCTTTGGGGTGGGGTGCCCCCTTCCCAAAAGCACCCACCCCCCCATGTTGGGGGCATGTCGCCTGGTATGGTTTAGGTGGGGGGGGGGCGCTCATTCATCTCCACCCCCTTTCCTGACCTGCTGGGCTGTGTGCACGGATAAGGGTCTGGTATGAATTTTGGGGGGAGCCCACGCCATTTTTTTGGCATGGGGATTCCCCTTAAAATCCATACCAGACCAAAGGGTCTGGTATGGTCTTGGAGGGGGCATTCATATGCCCTTTTTTTTATTCTTCTTCTTTTTTTTTTTTATTTGGCGTGAAGTTTTTCCTAAAGATTCATACCCGAAAAAAAGGGCCTGGTATTGTTGGCATCAAAGTGGTATGGAGGCCGGACTTTAAGTCGCAGGGCAAAGTCGGATCCACAGTCGTATGACTGCCGTGTCGTACCAGTGTGAGCCCAGCCTAAATCCAGATAAGTTTACACTATCTATGTGTGCATTAACAGTAAATTTTATTCCATATATACAGTATCTCACAAAAGTGAGTACACCCCTCACATTTTTGTAATTTTTTTATTATATCATTTAATGTGACAAAACTGAAGAAATTGCACTTTGCTACAATGTAAAGTAGTGAGTGTGCAACTTGTATAACAGTGTCAATTTGCAGTCCCCTCAAAATAACTCAACACACAGCCATTAATGTCTAAACTGCTGGCAACAAAAGTGAGTACACCCCTAAGTGAAAATGCCCAAATTGGGACCAATTAGCCATTTTCCCTCCCCGGTGTCATGTGACTCGTTAGTGTTACAAGGTTGTGAATGGGGAGCAGGCATGTTAAATTTGGTGTTATCGCTCTCACTCTCTCATACTGGTCACTGGAAGTTTAACATGGTACCTCATGGCAAAAAACTCTCTGAGGATCTGAAAAAAAGAATTGCTGCTCTACATAAAGATTGCCTGGGCTATATGAAGATTGCCAAGACCCTGAAACTGAGCTGCAGCATGGTGGCCAAGACCATACAGCGGTTTAACAGGACAGGTTCCACTCAGAACAGGCCATGGTCGACCAAAGAAGTCGAGTGCACGTGCTCCGCATCATATCCAGAGGTTGTCTTTGGGAAATAGATGTATGAGTGCTGCCAGCATTGCTGCAGAGGTTGATAGGGGGGGGGAGTCAGCCTGGCAGTGCTCATACCATATGCCGCACACTGCATCAAATTGGTCTGCATGGCTGTCAAGGAAGCCTCTTCTAAAGATGATGTACAAGAAAGCTTGCAAACTGTTTGCTGAAGACACGCAGACTAAGGACATGGATTACTGGAACCATGTCCTATGGTCTAATGAGACCAAGATAAACTTATTTGGTTCAGATGATGTCAAGCGTGTGTGGTGCCAACCAGGTAAGGAGTTTAAAGACAAGTGTGTCTTGCCTACAGTCAAGCATGGTGGTGGGAGTGTCATGGTCTGGGACTGCATGAGTGCTGCCAGCACTGGGGAGCTACAGTTCTTTGAGGGAACCATGAATGCCAACATGCACTGTGATATACTGAAGCAGAGCATGATCCCCTCCCTTCAGAGACTGGGCCGCAGAGCAGTTTTCCAAAATTAAAACCCCAAACACACCTCCAAGACGACCACTGCCTTGCTAAAGAAGCTAAGGGTAAAGGTGATGAACTGGCCAAGCATGTCTCCAGACCTAAACCCTATTGAGCATCTGTGGGGCATCCTCAAATGGAAGGTGGAAGAGCGCAAGGTCTCTAACAGCCACCAGCTCTGTGATGTCATCATGGAGAAGTGGAAGAGGACTCCAGTGGCAACCTGTGAAGCTCTGGTAAACTCCATGCCCAAGAGGGTTAAGGCAGTGCTGGAAAATAATGGTGGCTACACAAAATATTTACAAAAATGTGAGGGGTGTACTCTTTTGTGAGATATTGTATTCGCGTATATAAATTCGACAAATTCATCTAATTTTTCTCTTTATCATTCCATATCAAAATAATGTCATCTCTAAATATTTTATATAGTGATATTTGGGGCCAATGTTTCCTAAATATCTCCTCTTGACACAATGTAAAAGAGCCATACCAAAAGGACAGTTTATTAGGATACAGAGAAATTGTGACTTAACCAGTTGCCGACCGCCCACCGTGGCTTGACGGCAGGAACATGGCTCGACATCGCATATCGCCGTCACCTGATGGTGGCTGCGAGATTGCGGATTGTGGGCGCTCTGCATGCTCACTGTGTAGCAGGGGAGCCAGGGAGCGGGTAGGGTGGATGCAATGTCCGCCGGCTTCCAGCGATCGTTCCCCCGCAGTGACAGAACAGGGATCCGTGTGTGTAAACACACGGATCTCTGTTCTGAC